>CALUEK010000469.1:0-25333 GCA_944039245.1 Nebria salina | reverse complement strand
TAGTTAGTTTAGTTAGTTTAGTTAGTTTAGTTAGTTTAGTTAGTTTAGTTAGTTTAGTTAGTTTAGTTAGTTTAGTTAGTTTAGTTAGTTTAGTTAGTTTAGTTAGTTTAGTAGTTAGTTTAGTTAGTTTTAGTTAGTTTAGTTAGTTTAGTTAGTTTAGTTAGTTTAGTTAGTTTAGTTAGTTAGTTTAGTTAGTTTAGTTTAGTTTAGTTAGTTTAGTTAGTTTAGTTAGTTTAGTTAGTTTAGTTAGTTTAGTTAGTTTAGTTAGTTTAGTTAGTTTAGTTAGTTTAGTTAGTTTAGTTAGTTTAGTTAGTTTAGTTAGTTTAGTTAGTTTAGTTAGTTTAGTTAGTTTAGTTAGTTTAGTTAGTTTAGTTAGTTTAGTTAGTTTAGTTAGTTTAGTTAGTTTAGTTAGTTTAGTTAGTTTAGTTAGTTTAGTTAGTTTAGTTAGTTTAGTTAGTTTAGTTAGTTTAGTTAGTTTAGTTAGTTTAGTTAGTTTAGTTAGTTTAGTTAGTTTAGTTAGTTTAGTTAGTTTAGTTAGTTTAGTTAGTTTAGTTAGTTTAGTTAGTTTAGTTAGTTTAGTTAGTTTAGTTAGTTTAGTTAGTTTAGTTAGTTTAGTTAGTTTAGTTAGTTTAGTTAGTTTAGTTAGTTTAGTTAGTTTAGTTAGTTTAGTTAGTTTAGTTAGTTTAGTTAGTTTAGTTAGTTTAGTTAGTTTAGTTAGTTTAGTTAGTTTAGTTAGTTTAGTTAGTTTAGTTAGTTTAGTTAGTTTAGTTAGTTTAGTTAGTTTAGTTAGTTTAGTTAGTTTAGTTAGTTTAGTTAGTTTAGTTAGTTTAGTTAGTTTAGTTAGTTTAGTTAGTTTAGTTAGTTTAGTTAGTTTAGTTAGTTTAGTTAGTTTAGTTAGTTTAGTTAGTTTAGTTAGTTTAGTTAGTTTAGTTAGTTTAGTTAGTTTAGTTAGTTTAGTTAGTTTAGTTAGTTTAGTTAGTTTAGTTAGTTTAGTTAGTTTAGTTAGTTTAGTTAGTTTAGTTAGTTTAGTTAGTTTAGTTAGTTTAGTTAGTTTAGTTAGTTTAGTTAGTTTAGTTAGTTTAGTTAGTTTAGTTAGTTTAGTTAGTTTAGTTAGTTTAGTTAGTTTAGTTAGTTTAGTTAGTTTAGTTAGTTTAGTTAGTTTAGTTAGTTTAGTTAGTTTAGTTAGTTTAGTTAGTTTAGTTAGTTTAGTTAGTTTAGTTAGTTTAGTTAGTTTAGTTAGTTTAGTTAGTTTAGTTAGTTTAGTTAGTTTAGTTAGTTTAGTTAGTTTAGTTAGTTTAGTTAGTTTAGTTAGTTTAGTTAGTTTAGTTAGTTTAGTTAGTTTAGTTAGTTTAGTTAGTTTAGTTAGTTTAGTTAGTTTAGTTAGTTTAGTTAGTTTAGTTAGTTTAGTTAGTTTAGTTAGTTTAGTTAGTTTAGTTAGTTTAGTTAGTTTAGTTAGTTTAGTTAGTTTAGTTAGTTTAGTTAGTTTAGTTAGTTTAGTTAGTTTAGTTAGTTTAGTTAGTTTAGTTAGTTTAGTTAGTTTAGTTAGTTTAGTTAGTTTAGTTAGTTTAGTTAGTTTAGTTAGTTTAGTTAGTTTAGTTAGTTTAGTTAGTTTAGTTAGTTTAGTTAGTTTAGTTAGTTTAGTTAGTTTAGTTAGTTTAGTTAGTTTAGTTAGTTTAGTTAGTTTAGTTAGTTTAGTTAGTTTAGTTAGTTTAGTTAGTTTAGTTAGTTTAGTTAGTTTAGTTAGTTTAGTTAGTTTAGTTAGTTTAGTTAGTTTAGTTAGTTTAGTTAGTTTAGTTAGTTTAGTTAGTTTAGTTAGTTTAGTTAGTTTAGTTAGTTTAGTTAGTTTAGTTAGTTTAGTTAGTTTAGTTAGTTTAGTTAGTTTAGTTAGTTTAGTTAGTTTAGTTAGTTTAGTTAGTTTAGTTAGTTTAGTTAGTTTAGTTAGTTTAGTTAGTTTAGTTAGTTTAGTTAGTTTAGTTAGTTTAGTTAGTTTAGTTAGTTTAGTTAGTTTAGTTAGTTTAGTTAGTTTAGTTAGTTTAGTTAGTTTAGTTAGTTTAGTTAGTTTAGTTAGTTTAGTTAGTTTAGTTAGTTTAGTTAGTTTAGTTAGTTTAGTTAGTTTAGTTAGTTTAGTTAGTTTAGTTAGTTTAGTTAGTTTAGTTAGTTTAGTTAGTTTAGTTAGTTTAGTTAGTTTAGTTAGTTTAGTTAGTTTAGTTAGTTTAGTTAGTTTAGTTAGTTTAGTTAGTTTAGTTAGTTTAGTTAGTTTAGTTAGTTTAGTTAGTTTAGTTAGTTTAGTTAGTTTAGTTAGTTTAGTTAGTTTAGTTAGTTTAGTTAGTTTAGTTAGTTTAGTTAGTTTAGTTAGTTTAGTTAGTTTAGTTAGTTTAGTTAGTTTAGTTAGTTTAGTTAGTTTAGTTAGTTTAGTTAGTTTAGTTAGTTTAGTTAGTTTAGTTAGTTTAGTTAGTTTAGTTAGTTTAGTTAGTTTAGTTAGTTTAGTTAGTTTAGTTAGTTTAGTTAGTTTAGTTAGTTTAGTTAGTTTAGTTAGTTTAGTTAGTTTAGTTAGTTTAGTTAGTTTAGTTAGTTTAGTTAGTTTAGTTAGTTTAGTTAGTTTAGTTAGTTTAGTTAGTTTAGTTAGTTTAGTTAGTTTAGTTAGTTTAGTTAGTTTAGTTAGTTTAGTTAGTTTAGTTAGTTTAGTTAGTTTAGTTAGTTTAGTTAGTTTAGTTAGTTTAGTTAGTTTAGTTAGTTTAGTTAGTTTAGTTAGTTTAGTTAGTTTAGTTAGTTTAGTTAGTTTAGTTAGTTTAGTTAGTTTAGTTAGTTTAGTTAGTTTAGTTAGTTTAGTTAGTTTAGTTAGTTTAGTTAGTTTAGTTAGTTTAGTTAGTTTAGTTAGTTTAGTTAGTTTAGTTAGTTTAGTTAGTTTAGTTAGTTTAGTTAGTTTAGTTAGTTTAGTTAGTTTAGTTAGTTTAGTTAGTTTAGTTAGTTTAGTTAGTTTAGTTAGTTTAGTTAGTTTAGTTAGTTTAGTTAGTTTAGTTAGTTTAGTTAGTTTAGTTAGTTTAGTTAGTTTAGTTAGTTTAGTTAGTTTAGTTAGTTTAGTTAGTTTAGTTAGTTTAGTTAGTTTAGTTAGTTTAGTTAGTTTAGTTAGTTTAGTTAGTTTAGTTAGTTTAGTTAGTTTAGTTAGTTTAGTTAGTTTAGTTAGTTTAGTTAGTTTAGTTAGTTTAGTTAGTTTAGTTAGTTTAGTTAGTTTAGTTAGTTTAGTTAGTTTAGTTAGTTTAGTTAGTTTAGTTAGTTTAGTTAGTTTAGTTAGTTTAGTTAGTTTAGTTAGTTTAGTTAGTTTAGTTAGTTTAGTTAGTTTAGTTAGTTTAGTTAGTTTAGTTAGTTTAGTTAGTTTAGTTAGTTTAGTTAGTTTAGTTAGTTTAGTTAGTTTAGTTAGTTTAGTTAGTTTAGTTAGTTTAGTTAGTTTAGTTAGTTTAGTTAGTTTAGTTAGTTTAGTTAGTTTAGTTAGTTTAGTTAGTTTAGTTAGTTTAGTTAGTTTAGTTAGTTTAGTTAGTTTAGTTAGTTTAGTTAGTTTAGTTAGTTTAGTTAGTTTAGTTAGTTTAGTTAGTTTAGTTAGTTTAGTTAGTTTAGTTAGTTTAGTTAGTTTAGTTAGTTTAGTTAGTTTAGTTAGTTTAGTTAGTTTAGTTAGTTTAGTTAGTTTAGTTAGTTTAGTTAGTTTAGTTAGTTTAGTTAGTTTAGTTAGTTTAGTTAGTTTAGTTAGTTTAGTTAGTTTAGTTAGTTTAGTTAGTTTAGTTAGTTTAGTTAGTTTAGTTAGTTTAGTTAGTTTAGTTAGTTTAGTTAGTTTAGTTAGTTTAGTTAGTTTAGTTAGTTTAGTTAGTTTAGTTAGTTTAGTTAGTTTAGTTAGTTTAGTTAGTTTAGTTAGTTTAGTTAGTTTAGTTAGTTTAGTTAGTTTAGTTAGTTTAGTTAGTTTAGTTAGTTTAGTTAGTTTAGTTAGTTTAGTTAGTTTAGTTAGTTTAGTTAGTTTAGTTAGTTTAGTTAGTTTAGTTAGTTTAGTTAGTTTAGTTAGTTTAGTTAGTTTAGTTAGTTTAGTTAGCTTAGTTAGTTTAGTTAGTTTAGTTAGTTTAGTTAGTTTAGTTAGTTTAGTTAGTTTAGTTAGTTTAGTTAGTTTAGTTAGTTTAGTTAGTTTAGTTAGTTTAGTTAGTTTAGTTAGTTTAGTTAGTTTAGTTAGTTTAGTTAGTTTAGTTAGTTTAGTTAGTTTAGTTAGTTTAGTTAGTTTAGTTAGTTTAGTTAGTTTAGTTAGTTTAGTTAGTTTAGTTAGTTTAGTTAGTTTAGTTAGTTTAGTTAGTTTAGTTAGTTTAGTTAGTTTAGTTAGTTTAGTTAGTTTAGTTAGTTTAGTTAGTTTAGTTAGTTTAGTTAGTTTAGTTAGTTTAGTTAGTTTAGTTAGTTTAGTTAGTTTAGTTAGTTTAGTTAGTTTAGTTAGTTTAGTTAGTTTAGTTAGTTTAGTTAGTTTAGTTAGTTTAGTTAGTTTAGTTAGTTTAGTTAGTTTAGTTAGTTTAGTTAGTTTAGTTAGTTTAGTTAGTTTAGTTAGTTTAGTTAGTTTAGTTAGTTTAGTTAGTTTAGTTAGTTTAGTTAGTTTAGTTAGTTTAGTTAGTTTAGTTAGTTTAGTTAGTTTAGTTAGTTTAGTTAGTTTAGTTAGTTTAGTTAGTTTAGTTAGTTTAGTTAGTTTAGTTAGTTTAGTTAGTTTAGTTAGTTTAGTTAGTTTAGTTAGTTTAGTTAGTTTAGTTAGTTTAGTTAGTTTAGTTAGTTTAGTTAGTTTAGTTAGTTTAGTTAGTTTAGTTAGTTTAGTTAGTTTAGTTAGTTTAGTTAGTTTAGTTAGTTTAGTTAGTTTAGTTAGTTTAGTTAGTTTAGTTAGTTTAGTTAGTTTAGTTAGTTTAGTTAGTTTAGTTAGTTTAGTTAGTTTAGTTAGTTTAGTTAGTTTAGTTAGTTTAGTTAGTTTAGTTAGTTTAGTTAGTTTAGTTAGTTTAGTTAGTTTAGTTAGTTTAGTTAGTTTAGTTAGTTTAGTTAGTTTAGTTAGTTTAGTTAGTTTAGTTAGTTTAGTTAGTTTAGTTAGTTTAGTTAGTTTAGTTAGTTTAGTTAGTTTAGTTAGTTTAGTTAGTTTAGTTAGTTTAGTTAGTTTAGTTAGTTTAGTTAGTTTAGTTAGTTTAGTTAGTTTAGTTAGTTTAGTTAGTTTAGTTAGTTTAGTTAGTTTAGTTAGTTTAGTTAGTTTAGTTAGTTTAGTTAGTTTAGTTAGTTTAGTTAGTTTAGTTAGTTTAGTTAGTTTAGTTAGTTTAGTTAGTTTAGTTAGTTTAGTTAGTTTAGTTAGTTTAGTTAGTTTAGTTAGTTTAGTTAGTTTAGTTAGTTTAGTTAGTTTAGTTAGTTTAGTTAGTTTAGTTAGTTTAGTTAGTTTAGTTAGTTTAGTTAGTTTAGTTAGTTTAGTTAGTTTAGTTAGTTTAGTTAGTTTAGTTAGTTTAGTTAGTTTAGTTAGTTTAGTTAGTTTAGTTAGTTTAGTTAGTTTAGTTAGTTTAGTTAGTTTAGTTAGTTTAGTTAGTTTAGTTAGTTTAGTTAGTTTAGTTAGTTTAGTTAGTTTAGTTAGTTTAGTTAGTTTAGTTAGTTTAGTTAGTTTAGTTAGTTTAGTTAGTTTAGTTAGTTTAGTTAGTTTAGTTAGTTTAGTTAGTTTAGTTAGTTTAGTTAGTTTAGTTAGTTTAGTTAGTTTAGTTAGTTTAGTTAGTTTAGTTAGTTTAGTTAGTTTAGTTAGTTTAGTTAGTTTAGTTAGTTTAGTTAGTTTAGTTAGTTTAGTTAGTTTAGTTAGTTTAGTTAGTTTAGTTAGTTTAGTTAGTTTAGTTAGTTTAGTTAGTTTAGTTAGTTTAGTTAGTTTAGTTAGTTTAGTTAGTTTAGTTAGTTTAGTTAGTTTAGTTAGTTTAGTTAGTTTAGTTAGTTTAGTTAGTTTAGTTAGTTTAGTTAGTTTAGTTAGTTTAGTTAGTTTAGTTAGTTTAGTTAGTTTAGTTAGTTTAGTTAGTTTAGTTAGTTTAGTTAGTTTAGTTAGTTTAGTTAGTTTAGTTAGTTTAGTTAGTTTAGTTAGTTTAGTTAGTTTAGTTAGTTTAGTTAGTTTAGTTAGTTTAGTTAGTTTAGTTAGTTTAGTTAGTTTAGTTAGTTTAGTTAGTTTAGTTAGTTTAGTTAGTTTAGTTAGTTTAGTTAGTTTAGTTAGTTTAGTTAGTTTAGTTAGTTTAGTTAGTTTAGTTAGTTTAGTTAGTTTAGTTAGTTTAGTTAGTTTAGTTAGTTTAGTTAGTTTAGTTAGTTTAGTTAGTTTAGTTAGTTTAGTTAGTTTAGTTAGTTTAGTTAGTTTAGTTAGTTTAGTTAGTTTAGTTAGTTTAGTTAGTTTAGTTAGTTTAGTTAGTTTAGTTAGTTTAGTTAGTTTAGTTAGTTTAGTTAGTTTAGTTAGTTTAGTTAGTTTAGTTAGTTTAGTTAGTTTAGTTAGTTTAGTTAGTTTAGTTAGTTTAGTTAGTTTAGTTAGTTTAGTTAGTTTAGTTAGTTTAGTTAGTTTAGTTAGTTTAGTTAGTTTAGTTAGTTTAGTTAGTTTAGTTAGTTTAGTTAGTTTAGTTAGTTTAGTTAGTTTAGTTAGTTTAGTTAGTTTAGTTAGTTTAGTTAGTTTAGTTAGTTTAGTTAGTTTAGTTAGTTTAGTTAGTTTAGTTAGTTTAGTTAGTTTAGTTAGTTTAGTTAGTTTAGTTAGTTTAGTTAGTTTAGTTAGTTTAGTTAGTTTAGTTAGTTTAGTTAGTTTAGTTAGTTTAGTTAGTTTAGTTAGTTTAGTTAGTTTAGTTAGTTTAGTTAGTTTCGTTAGTTTAGTTAGTTTAGTTAGTTTAGTTAGTTTAGTTAGTTTAGTTAGTTTAGTTAGTTTAGTTAGTTTAGTTAGTTTAGTTAGTTTAGTTAGTTTAGTTAGTTTAGTTAGTTTAGTTAGTTTAGTTAGTTTAGTTAGTTTAGTTAGTTTAGTTAGTTTAGTTAGTTTAGTTAGTTTAGTTAGTTTAGTTAGTTTAGTTAGTTTAGTTAGTTTAGTTAGTTTAGTTAGTTTAGTTAGTTTAGTTAGTTTAGTTAGTTTAGTTAGTTTAGTTAGTTTAGTTAGTTTAGTTAGTTTAGTTAGTTTAGTTAGTTTAGTTAGTTTAGTTAGTTTAGTTAGTTTAGTTAGTTTAGTTAGTTTAGTTAGTTTAGTTAGTTTAGTTAGTTTAGTTAGTTTAGTTAGTTTAGTTAGTTTAGTTAGTTTAGTTAGTTTAGTTAGTTTAGTTAGTTTAGTTAGTTTAGTTAGTTTAGTTAGTTTAGTTAGTTTAGTTAGTTTAGTTAGTTTAGTTAGTTTAGTTAGTTTAGTTAGTTTAGTTAGTTTAGTTAGTTTAGTTAGTTTAGTTAGTTTAGTTAGTTTAGTTAGTTTAGTTAGTTTAGTTAGTTTAGTTAGTTTAGTTAGTTTAGTTAGTTTAGTTAGTTTAGTTAGTTTAGTTAGTTTAGTTAGTTTAGTTAGTTTAGTTAGTTTATGTGGCGCGCCAGCAAGCGATAAGGAATTGCTGAGTATGCTCCCTTATCCCTCGACCCCGCCTGTGCTTGGTAGACTAAGTAGGTAGAACAGTAAGGGACGGACAGTTGAAGACAAAGTGCTAAAGTGAGTGCACGGGAATTAGACATAAGGCTAGAGACGCTAGAATTGGTTACGCTACAATGGTGACAGCGGTGTGATCGAACTTATTACACGCAAATTAAAATTAAAAGATTAAAAATGAGTGATGTGCAGTGCCCAAAGTTTAGTTGTGGAAACTGGGAAGAGTGGATTGAAAGATTCGATGCTTTCGCGTTAATTAAAGACTGGGACAATAAGAAAAAGATTACGGCGTTGCCTTTCTACTTGGAAGGATCCGCGTGTCAGGTGTATCGGAGTTTATCAAACGAACAACGTGCGGATTGGGTTACTGCATGCGCTGCGTTAAAACCGACATTTACCAAAGAAATAAATGACGCGGAAATACGATTTCGCGCGCGCAAACAAGAGAATGGCGAAACGCTGGCTATGTTCGCGGCGGGTTTACGGTTTTTGAGCGGACTCGCGTTTACGGATCATAGCGACATCACACGTGAGAGGTTGGTATTAAAACAGTTCTTGTTGGGAATTGATGCTCAAGTGGCGGAGGAGACAGCACGGAAAAACCCAGGTACACTTAATGAAGCTCTGGAGGAGGCTCAAGTGGCATTAAGGATTAAGCTGAGGTTGTCTGAGATACGTGAACATCATTCTCAACCTGCGAGCACTGCAACAATTTGCGCAGCAGGTACCACACCAAATACAGATCTGGAGGGCCTTACAAAGTTAGTGGGAGAGCTTGCTACCGCTGTTAGCAAGCTGACTACATCCACTCGTGAATTAGAAAGAAATCAACAAGACAATGAGAGGCCGAGAGAACCTAGAGTTCGCTGGCGTTCACCAACACCACCAGTAGACACGCACTTTTATCATAAGGAAAGGTCGCAGAGAGTCTACAGTGGGGAGCGTTCGCCAACGCAGTTCAGGGATACCCGTCGACGTAGTGCTCAAAACCGTGTAACATCACCTGCTCCAGTGCGACGTGGACAGACTGATGGATCGGGGAATAAACGTTGCTATCTGTGCAACGCTTACGGTCATTTTTGTAGAAACTGTCCAAATCGCGATAGTAGGGATTCGGGAAACTAAAGCAAGCGTTGTTCAGTCCCGGAGTGACGCTTGGTACTACGATGGGACAGGCTGGAATTCAGGAGGATACAGCAGTAGTACGAGTGAAAGGACATATAAACGAATATTCGGTGATATTCTTGGTGGACACAGGCGCATCTCGGTGCTTCATGCGTAAGTCCTTGTGGAAACAGTTAGGAAGTGCGCCGTTACGAGTCGCGAACGGACATGTAGTACAGGCAAATCGGGAGGTTTTACCGGTTCTCGGAATATGTGACATTGTAGTCCGGATAGCCGATTTACGTATACGAATACAAGTTAGTATTTGTGAGAACTTGACAGACGATTGTGTGTTGGGATGTGATTTTTTACGACAACAACAGTGTGTGTGTTACCCGGCCGGTGGTTACATTGAACTACAAGGGAGACGAGTAGAGGAATACACTATCTCTCCAGTAGCCGCGATATTATGTGAGACAATAGTCATTCCCGCACGTACGGAGATTCTTGGTTGTATACAATTAGTTGGTGAACATTTGAACTTGCCGCGTGTAGTAGAACCATCGCCGCAATGTTGGGACAAATTTAACTGTATGTTGGGGCGCGGGTTAGTGTCGGCCGAACACGGGACTGTGTTATTACGTAATCCAACAACTGAACCAATCACCTTACGGAAAAATGCACGCGTAGGAACCGCGTATGAGTGCGCGGTAGTGAATGTGAAGTCTCCCCCGGATGTTTCGACTTCAAGTGAATTCGATTGGAGTGAAGCTTCTTGTCATTTGTCTACCGAGGAATTACGGCGGGCTAAATTGTGCATTGATCAATTCAAAGACACTGTAGCACATAGCAAGAACGATACGGGACGCACACGTATTCTTCAACATCAGATTGACACTGGAAACGCAAAACCTATTCGCCAATCACCACGACGACTTCCAGCGGGACGGCGAGAGGAAGCCAAACACGAGTGTCAGCGAATGCTCGAGGCAGGTGTTATAAGACCATCATTATCACCCTGGTGCTCGCCTGTCGTGCTTGTCCGGAAGAAAGATGGATCTACTCGTTTCTGTGTCGATTTCCGGAAGGTAAATGACGTAACCATCAAGGATAGTTATCCACTGCCACGAATGGACACAATACTCGATTCATTATCTGGTGCTACTCTGTTTACCGCGTTGGATCTGCAGTCGGGCTACTGGCAGGTGGAAGTGGCTCCGGAGGACCGAGCTAAGACCGCATTTTCAATGGGAACGGGTCTTTATGAGTTTAATGTTCTTCCGTTCGGAGTGTGTAATGGACCAGCCACATTCCAGAGGATAATGGACGTTGTACTGGAAGGCCTAAATTGGGAAAGCGCGTTAGTCTATCTAGATGACGTTATTGTGTGGGGCCGTAATTTCGAAGAGCATCTCCAGCGGCTAGAGGCAGTCATGACTCGTCTGCGACAAGCGGGCCTAAAAGTCAACCCGAAGAAATGCAGACTATTTCAGGAAAAAGTAGAGTTTCTTGGTCATGTCGTGGGTCGTCATGGAGTGGCTACAGATCCGGCTAAGGTACAAGTTGTACGCGACTGGCCCACTCCTAGGAACCTTACGGAACTGCGTTCTTTTCTGGGATTGGCCTCGTACTACAGACGCTTCATTAGTGGCTTCGCCAAAGAAGCTGAACCTTTGCATCGCCTATTGAACAAGGGGGTAAACTATAGCTGGAATGAAGATACGGAGACAGCTTTTAAGAAATTAAAACAATGTCTCATCAGCGCCCCAATCCTGGCTTATCCGAGATTTGATCGGCCATTCATTGTCGATGTCGACGCAAGCGGTGTTGGGCTGGGAGGCGTTCTCAGTCAAGTTCAAGATGGTTATGAGCGAGTAATTGCCTACTTCAGTCGAGCATTAACAAAGCAAGAGCGCGGTTACTGCGTGACTAGAAGAGAACTACTGGCCCTGGTATCAACTTGTAGACATTTCAAAGGATATCTAATCGGAACACAATTTCTAGCCCGGACCGATCACAATTGTTTAAGGTGGTTGAAAAACTTTAAGGAACCAGAGGGTCAGGTGGCCCGGTGGTTAGAAATTCTCGCCGAATATAACATGGAAGTATGTCACAGGCCAGGCAAGAAACATTTGAACGCTGATGGGTTGTCCCGACGACCATGCAGGCAATGTGGAATGGAGGCAGTCAACGAAAATTCGACAGTACCACCGGATACTAGGAACGCGTATGACCCGAATATCATTAATACAGTGTCGGTAGGGTCTGTACCCAATACTCTACCGGTAGAGTACGTGAAACCACTGGTGCAAGCACAACTGGAAGATGATCGGTGCGAACCAGTGATTCGGTTTTTACGCGGTGAACGTTTTAATTCGACTGAACTATCAAAAGAAGCAAAAAGTCTGTTTGATTTAAAACCGGAGTGGACAGACGAATATGGATTGTGTATTCGGGACAATAAATTTGGTAAATATCGTGTTGTAGTACCGCGTAGTAAAGTGTGCGAAGTGTTGAAAGCGTATCACGACAATGCAGCCTCGGGTGCACATTTGGGGGTAACAAAAACGCTTTCGAAACTAAAAGACCGTTATTATTGGAATAACATGCAACGTGATGTAGAACAGTGGTGCCGCGATTGTGAGTCATGCAATAGACGGAAAGCTATTACCCCAGGACCAAAAGCCCCACTACAGACACAACTGGTAACACGACCACTTGAAAGAGTCGCGATCGATTTGCTTACATTACCAACAACTAAAAATGGAAATAAATACGTCGCAGTAGTGGGTGATTACTTTACGAAATGGACGGAAGCTTACCCGTTGCCAGATAAGTCGGCAACGACAGTTGCGCGTGTTTTCGTGCAGGAGTTTGTGTGTAGATACGGTGCTCCGGAGACATTACACTCGGATCAGGGCAAAGAGTTTGAGGCCCTGCTATTTCAAGAAATGTGTCGATTGTTCGGAATTAATAAGACTCGTACGACACCGTTCCATCCGCAGTCGGACGGTATGGTAGAACGGTTTAACCGAACACTGATCGCCATGCTATCTCATTATGCAGGCGAACGACAACGAACGTGGGATGAGGAGCTCCCCTTGGTTATGATGGCTTATCGGTCGAGCCAACATGACAGTACCAAACACACTCCTTTCTCCTTGATGTTTGGGAGGGAATCCCGGCTACCAGCAGATATCCAGTATGGCCTCCCTCCGGGAACATCATACCAATCCGAAGAGAAATATCTTCAGCAGCTCCGTTCTTCATTGGACTATGCCCATGCGACCGTGAGACATCAGCTGGAAGCTTCACACCAGAGACGTAAGGAGTATTACGATAAGGATGCTCGAACACCAACTTTTCAAGTGGGCGATTTGGTATGGGTTCATCAACCAACACCTAAAGTTGGTGAGAGTTTCAAGTTGCACCGGCCATGGACCGGACCATATCGCGTGTTAAAAAGCATGGGTATGAATACCTTCCGGGTGCAACACTGCGCGTTTCGTCACAAACGCATGGTACTGCATGCAAACCGAATGAAACCATGCTATAAGCAACCGGGTCCTGAGCAAGCCAGAATAGAAGAAAGGGCCAACCGACGTCCCGGACGACCGAGCAAGCGGGACGAGCCAGTAGTCAGCCGAGGTGCTACCCCGGCCAAATTCTCCTTGTTGGAAGTAAGCGGAGATCTCTTTGATGCTCCCCCTCAATATGCGTTAGCGCATTGTGTAGCACGAGATTTGCGTATGGGGGCCGGTATTGCTGCAGAATTCAAATCGCGATTCGGAGGGCTACCCGAATTGAGGAAACAGGAATCTACAGTGGGGACCACTGCGATGCTAAAGCGGGAAGGGCGAGCAATATTTTACTTAATAACTAAGGAGAGAAGTTATCAGAAACCTACGTATACCAACTTACGCAAGGTTTTAATTTCTCTACGGCGGAAATTAGTTGAGGAAAATATTGTTAAATTAGCTATACCAATGATAGCATGTGGACTGGACGGATTAACGGAAGATCGAGTCAAGGATTTGTTGCACGAAGTCTTTGAAGAAACCGATGTAGAAATCCGAATCTACCGGAGGCCCGAAACCCCTAGAAGGAGACATCTACCGCAGAGGTATTCATCCCGAATTATAGAGCCAACCCGGACAACCAACTCTCCGCTTAATACATCATCATGGAGCCGGAGTTCTGACAGAATAACCCCCTTATCCGAAGCGTTCCTCGCGACTCCGACGGGATCACCGGAGTCGAGGAATACTCGGTACTCCACTTCTCTGATGACGCCAGAGAGAACCGAAGTAGAGACGCCGGGGCCAGCAGAAGACGTCCCGGGCTATTCGAGTGTCGGAGATGCTACACCACCACGAAATCAGGAACCTCTCGAAGGGGAAGTTGCCTTGGAGAGGCAGACATCAAGCGAAGAGGAGGTTCCCCTTGACCAGACCATAACTCCCCTAGTGCCGGATCCAATACCTACACGTCTTCGTGTATTGCCACCACGAAGAGCAAGAGAAGAAGCCCTGCTCAAAATACGCTTCCAGGAGGAAGTATGAAGTAAGGAGGAGGTAGTGTGGCGCGCCAGCAAGCGATAAGGAATTGCTGAGTATGCTCCCTTATCCCTCGACCCCGCCTGTGCTTGGTAGACTAAGTAGGTAGAACAGTAAGGGACGGACAGTTGAAGACAAAGTGCTAAAGTGAGTGCACGGGAATTAGACATAAGGCTAGAGACGCTAGAATTGGTTACGCTACATTTAGTTAGTTTAGTTAGTTTAGTTAGTTTAGTTAGTTTAGTTAGTTTAGTTAGTTTAGTTAGTTTAGTTAGTTTAGTTAGTTTAGTTAGTTTAGTTAGTTTAGTTAGTTTAGTTAGTTTAGTTAGTTTAGTTAGTTTAGTTAGTTTAGTTAGTTTAGTTAGTTTAGTTAGTTTAGTTAGTTTAGTTAGTTTAGTTAGTTTAGTTAGTTTAGTTAGTTTAGTTAGTTTAGTTAGTTTAGTTAGTTTAGTTAGTTTAGTTAGTTTAGTTAGTTTAGTTAGTTTAGTTAGTTTAGTTAGTTTAGTTAGTTTAGTTAGTTTAGTTAGTTTAGTTAGTTTAGTTAGTTTAGTTAGTTTAGTTAGTTTAGTTAGTTTAGTTAGTTTAGTTACTTTAGTTAGTTTAGTTAGTTTAGTTAGTTTAGTTAGTTTAGTTAGTTTAGTTAGTTTAGTTAGTTTAGTTAGTTTAGTTAGTTTAGTTAGTTTAGTTAGTTTAGTTAGTTTAGTTAGTTTAGTTAGTTTAGTTAGTTTAGTTAGTTTAGTTAGTTTAGTTAGTTTAGTTAGTTTAGTTAGTTTAGTTAGTTTAGTTAGTTTAGTTAGTTTAGTTAGTTTAGTTAGTTTAGTTAGTTTAGTTAGTTTAGTTAGTTTAGTTAGTTTAGTTAGTTTAGTTAGTTTAGTTAGTTTAGTTAGTTTAGTTAGTTTAGTTAGTTTAGTTAGTTTAGTTAGTTTAGTTAGTTTAGTTAGTTTAGTTAGTTTAGTTAGTTTAGTTAGTTTAGTTAGTTTAGTTAGTTTAGTTAGTTTAGTTAGTTTAGTTAGTTTAGTTAGTTTAGTTAGTTTAGTTAGTTTAGTTAGTTTAGTTAGTTTAGTTAGTTTAGTTAGTTTAGTTAGTTTAGTTAGTTTAGTTAGTTTAGTTAGTTTAGTTAGTTTAGTTAGTTTAGTTAGTTTAGTTAGTTTAGTTAGTTTAGTTAGTTTAGTTAGTTTAGTTAGTTTAGTTAGTTTAGTTAGTTTAGTTAGTTTAGTTAGTTTAGTTAGTTTAGTTAGTTTAGTTAGTTTAGTTAGTTTAGTTAGTTTAGTTAGTTTAGTTAGTTTAGTTAGTTTAGTTAGTTTAGTTAGTTTAGTTAGTTTAGTTAGTTTAGTTAGTTTAGTTAGTTTAGTTAGTTTAGTTAGTTTAGTTAGTTTAGTTAGTTTAGTTAGTTTAGTTAGTTTAGTTAGTTTAGTTAGTTTAGTTAGTTTAGTTAGTTTAGTTAGTTTAGTTAGTTTAGTTAGTTTAGTTAGTTTAGTTAGTTTAGTTAGTTTAGTTAGTTTAGTTAGTTTAGTTAGTTTAGTTAGTTTAGTTAGTTTAGTTAGTTTAGTTAGTTCAGTTAGTTTAGTTAGTTTAGTTAGTTTAGTTAGTTTAGTTAGTTTAGTTAGTTTAGTTAGTTTAGTTAGTTTAGTTAGTTTAGTTAGTTTAGTTAGTTTAGTTAGTTTAGTTAGTTTAGTTAGTTTAGTTAGTTTAGTTAGTTTAGTTAGTTTAGTTAGTTTAGTTAGTTTAGTTAGTTTAGTTAGTTTAGTTAGTTTAGTTAGTTTAGTTAGTTTAGTTAGTTTAGTTAGTTTAGTTAGTTTAGTTAGTTTAGTTAGTTTAGTTAGTTTAGTTAGTTTAGTTAGTTTAGTTAGTTTAGTTAGTTTAGTTAGTTTAGTTAGTTTAGTTAGTTTAGTTAGTTTAGTTAGTTTAGTTAGTTTAGTTAGTTTAGTTAGTTTAGTTAGTTTAGTTAGTTTAGTTAGTTTAGTTAGTTTAGTTAGTTTAGTTAGTTTAGTTAGTTTAGTTAGTTTAGTTAGTTTAGTTAGTTTAGTTAGTTTAGTTAGTTTAGTTAGTTTAGTTAGTTTAGTTAGTTTAGTTAGTTTAGTTAGTTTAGTTAGTTTAGTTAGTTTAGTTAGTTTAGTTAGTTTAGTTAGTTTAGTTAGTTTAGTTAGTTTAGTTAGTTTAGTTAGTTTAGTTAGTTTAGTTAGTTTAGTTAGTTTAGTTAGTTTAGTTAGTTTAGTTAGTTTAGTTAGTTTAGTTAGTTTAGTTAGTTTAGTTAGTTTAGTTAGTTTAGTTAGTTTAGTTAGTTTAGTTAGTTTAGTTAGTTTAGTTAGTTTAGTTAGTTTAGTTAGTTTAGTTAGTTTAGTTAGTTTAGTTAGTTTAGTTAGTTTAGTTAGTTTAGTTAGTTTAGTTAGTTTAGTTAGTTTAGTTAGTTTAGTTAGTTTAGTTAGTTTAGTTAGTTTAGTTAGTTTAGTTAGTTTAGTTAGTTTAGTTAGTTTAGTTAGTTTAGTTCGTTTAGTTAGTTTAGTTAGTTTAGTTAGTTTAGTTAGTTTAGTTAGTTTAGTTAGTTTAGTTAGTTTAGTTAGTTTAGTTAGTTTAGTTAGTTTAGTTAGTTTAGTTAGTTTAGTTAGTTTAGTTAGTTTAGTTAGTTTAGTTAGTTTAGTTAGTTTAGTTAGTTTAGTTAGTTTAGTTAGTTTAGTTAGTTTAGTTAGTTTAGTTAGTTTAGTTAGTTTAGTTAGTTTAGTTAGTTTAGTTAGTTTAGTTAGTTTAGTTAGTTTAGTTAGTTTAGTTAGTTTAGTTAGTTTAGTTAGTTTAGTTAGTTTAGTTAGTTTAGTTAGTTTAGTTAGTTTAGTTAGTTTAGTTAGTTTAGTTAGTTTAGTTAGTTTAGTTAGTTTAGTTAGTTTAGTTAGTTTAGTTAGTTTAGTTAGTTTAGTTAGTTTAGTTAGTTTAGTTAGTTTAGTTAGTTTAGTTAGTTTAGTTAGTTTAGTTAGTTTAGTTAGTTTAGTTAGTTTAGTTAGTTTAGTTAGTTTAGTTAGTTTAGTTAGTTTAGTTAGTTTAGTTAGTTTAGTTAGTTTAGTTAGTTTAGTTAGTTTAGTTAGTTTAGTTAGTTTAGTTAGTTTAGTTAGTTTAGTTAGTTTAGTTAGTTTAGTTAGTTTAGTTAGTTTAGTTAGTTTAGTTAGTTTAGTTAGTTTAGTTAGTTTAGTTAGTTTAGTTAGTTTAGTTAGTTTAGTTAGTTTAGTTAGTTTAGTTAGTTTAGTTAGTTTAGTTAGTTTAGTTAGTTTAGTTAGTTTAGTTAGTTTAGTTAGTTTAGTTAGTTTAGTTAGTTTAGTTAGTTTAGTTAGTTTAGTTAGTTTAGTTAGTTTAGTTAGTTTAGTTAGTTTAGTTAGTTTAGTTAGTTTAGTTAGTTTAGTTAGTTTAGTTAGTTTAGTTAGTTTAGTTAGTTTAGTTAGTTTAGTTAGTTTAGTTAGTTTAGTTAGTTTAGTTAGTTTAGTTAGTTTAGTTAGTTTAGTTAGTTTAGTTAGTTTAGTTAGTTTAGTTAGTTTAGTTAGTTTAGTTAGTTTAGTTAGTTTAGTTAGTTTAGTTAGTTTAGTTAGTTTAGTTAGTTTAGTTAGTTTAGTTAGTTTAGTTAGTTTAGTTAGTTTAGTTAGTTTAGTTAGTTTAGTTAGTTTAGTTAGTTTAGTTAGTTTAGTTAGTTTAGTTAGTTTAGTTAGTTTAGTTAGTTTAGTTAGTTTAGTTAGTTTAGTTAGTTTAGTTAGTTTAGTTAGTTTAGTTAGTTTAGTTAGTTTAGTTAGTTTAGTTAGTTTAGTTAGTTTAGTTAGTTTAGTTAGTTTAGTTAGTTTAGTTAGTTTAGTTAGTTTAGTTAGTTTAGTTAGTTTAGTTAGTTTAGTTAGTTTAGTTAGTTTAGTTAGTTTAGTTAGTTTAGTTAGTTTAGTTAGTTTAGTTAGTTTAGTTAGTTTAGTTAGTTTAGTTAGTTTAGTTAGTTTAGTTAGTTTAGTTAGTTTAGTTAGTTTAGTTAGTTTAGTTAGTTTAGTTAGTTTAGTTAGTTTAGTTAGTTTAGTTAGTTTAGTTAGTTTAGTTAGTTTAGTTAGTTTAGTTAGTTTAGTTAGTTTAGTTAGTTTAGTTAGTTTAGTTAGTTTAGTTAGTTTAGTTAGTTTAGTTAGTTTAGTTAGTTTAGCTAGTTTAGTTAGTTTAGTTAGTTTAGTTAGTTTAGTTAGTTTAGTTAGTTTAGTTAGTTTAGTTAGTTTAGTTAGTTTAGTTAGTTTAGTTAGTTTAGTTAGTTTAGTTAGTTTAGTTAGTTTAGTTAGTTTAGTTAGTTTAGTTAGTTTAGTTAGTTTAGTTAGTTTAGTTAGTTTAGTTAGTTTAGTTAGTTTAGTTAGTTTAGTTAGTTTAGTTAGTTTAGTTAGTTTAGTTAGTTTAGTTAGTTTAGTTAGTTTAGTTAGTTTAGTTAGTTTAGTTAGTTTAGTTAGTTTAGTTAGTTTAGTTAGTTTAGTTAGTTTAGTTAGTTTAGTTAGTTTAGTTAGTTTAGTTAGTTTAGTTAGTTTAGTTAGTTTAGTTAGTTTAGTTAGTTTAGTTAGTTTAGTTAGTTTAGTTAGTTTAGTTAGTTTAGTTAGTTTAGTTAGTTTAGTTAGTTTAGTTAGTTTAGTTAGTTTAGTTAGTTTAGTTAGTTTAGTTAGTTTAGTTAGTTTAGTTAGTTTAGTTAGTTTAGTTAGTTTAGTTAGTTTAGTTAGTTTAGTTAGTTTAGTTAGTTTAGTTAGTTTAGTTAGTTTAGTTAGTTTAGTTAGTTTAGTTAGTTTAGTTAGTTTAGTTAGTTTAGTTAGTTTAGTTAGTTTAGTTAGTTTAGTTAGTTTAGTTAGTTTAGTTAGTTTAGTTAGTTTAGTTAGTTTAGTTAGTTTAGTTAGTTTAGTTAGTTTAGTTAGTTTAGTTAGTTTAGTTAGTTTAGTTAGTTTAGTTAGTTTAGTTAGTTTAGTTAGTTTAGTTAGTTTAGTTAGTTTAGTTAGTTTAGTTAGTTTAGTTAGTCTAGTTAGTTTAGTTAGTTTAGTTAGTTTAGTTAGTTTAGTTAGTTTAGTTAGTTTAGTTAGTTTAGTTAGTTTAGTTAGTTTAGTTAGTTTAGTTAGTTTAGTTAGTTTAGTTAGTTTAGTTAGTTTAGTTAGTTTAGTTAGTTTAGTTAGTTTAGTTAGTTTAGTTAGTTTAGTTAGTTTAGTTAGTTTAGTTAGTTTAGTTAGTTTAGTTAGTTTAGTTAGTTTAGTTAGTTTAGTTAGTTTAGTTAGTTTAGTTAGTTTAGTTAGTTTAGTTAGTTTAGTTAGTTTAGTTAGTTTAGTTAGTTTAGTTAGTTTAGTTAGTTTAGTTAGTTTAGTTAGTTTAGTTAGTTTAGTTAGTTTAGTTAGTTTAGTTAGTTTAGTTAGTTTAGTTAGTTTAGTTAGTTTAGTTAGTTTAGTTAGTTTAGTTAGTTTAGTTAGTTTAGTTAGTTTAGTTAGTTTAGTTAGTTTAGTTAGTTTAGTTAGTTTAGTTAGTTTAGTTAGTTTAGTTAGTTTAGTTAGTTTAGTTAGTTTAGTTAGTTTAGTTAGTTTAGTTAGTTTAGTTAGTTTAGTTAGTTTAGTTAGTTTAGTTAGTTTAGTTAGTTTAGTTAGTTTAGTTAGTTTAGTTAGTTTAGTTAGTTTAGTTAGTTTAGTTAGTTTAGTTAGTTTAGTTAGTTTAGTTAGTTTAGTTAGTTTAGTTAGTTTAGTTAGTTTAGTTAGTTTAGTTAGTTTAGTTAGTTTAGTTAGTTTAGTTAGTTTAGTTAGTTTAGTTAGTTTAGTTAGTTTAGTTAGTTTAGTTAGTTTAGTTAGTTTAGTTAGTTTAGTTAGTTTAGTTAGTTTAGTTAGTTTAGTTAGTTTAGTTAGTTTAGTTAGTTTAGTTAGTTTAGTTAGTTTAGTTAGTTTAGTTAGTTTAGTTAGTTTAGTTAGTTTAGTTAGTTTAGTTAGTTTAGTTAGTTTAGTTAGTTTAGTTAGTTTAGTTAGTTTAGTTAGTTTAGTTAGTTTAGTTAGTTTAGTTAGTTTAGTTAGTTTAGTTAGTTTAGTTAGTTTAGTTAGTTTAGTTAGTTTAGTTAGTTTAGTTAGTTTAGTTAGTTTAGTTAGTTTAGTTAGTTTAGTTAGTTTAGTTAGTTTAGTTAGTTTAGTTAGTTTAGTTAGTTTAGTTAGTTTAGTTAGTTTAGTTAGTTTAGTTAGTTTAGTTAGTTTAGTTAGTTTAGTTAGTTTAGTTAGTTTAGTTAGTTTAGTTAGTTTAGTTAGTTTAGTTAGTTTAGTTAGTTTAGTTAGTTTAGTTAGTTTAGTTAGTTTAGTTAGTTTAGTTAGTTTAGTTAGTTTAGTTAGTTTAGTTAGTTTAGTTAGTTTAGTTAGTTTAGTTAGTTTAGTTAGTTTAGTTAGTTTAGTTAGTTTAGTTAGTTTAGTTAGTTTAGTTAGTTTAGTTAGTTTAGTTAGTTTAGTTAGTTTAGTTAGTTTAGTTAGTTTAGTTAGTTTAGTTAGTTTAGTTAGTTTAGTTAGTTTAGTTAGTTTAGTTAGTTTAGTTAGTTTAGTTAGTTTAGTTAGTTTAGTTAGTTTAGTTAGTTTAGTTAGTTTAGTTAGTTTAGTTAGTTTAGTTAGTTTAGTTAGTTTAGTTAGTTTAGTTAGTTTAGTTAGTTTAGTTAGTTTAGTTAGTTTAGTTAGTTTAGTTAGTTTAGTTAGTTTAGTTAGTTTAGTTAGTTTAGTTAGTTTAGTTAGTTTAGTTAGTTTAGTTAGTTTAGTTAGTTTAGTTAGTTTAGTTAGTTTAGTTAGTTTAGTTAGTTTAGTTAGTTTAGTTAGTTTAGTTAGTTTAGTTAGTTTAGTTAGTTTAGTTAGTTTAGTTAGTTTAGTTAGTTTAGTTAGTTTAGTTAGTTTAGTTAGTTTAGTTAGTTTAGTTAGTTTAGTTAGTTTAGTTAGTTTAGTTAGTTTAGTTAGTTTAGTTAGTTTAGTTAGTTTAGTTAGTTTAGTTAGTTTAGTTAGTTTAGTTAGTTTAGTTAGTTTAGTTAGTTTAGTTAGTTTAGTTAGTTTAGTTAGTTTAGTTAGTTTAGTTAGTTTAGTTAGTTTAGTTAGTTTAGTTAGTTTAGTTAGTTTAGTTAGTTTAGTTAGTTTAGTTAGTTTAGTTAGTTTAGTTAGTTTAGTTAGTTTAGTTAGTTTAGTTAGTTTAGTTAGTTTAGTTAGTTTAGTTAGTTTAGTTAGTTTAGTTAGTTTAGTTAGTTTAGTTAGTTTAGTTAGTTTAGTTAGTTTAGTTAGTTTAGTTAGTTTAGTTAGTTTAGTTAGTTTAGTTAGTTTAGTTAGTTTAGTTAGTTTAGTTAGTTTAGTTAGTTTAGTTAGTTTAGTTAGTTTAGTTAGTTTAGTTAGTTTAGTTAGTTTAGTTAGTTTAGTTAGTTTAGTTAGTTTAGTTAGTTTAGTTAGTTTAGTTAGTTTAGTTAGTTTAGTTAGTTTAGTTAGTTTAGTTAGTTTAGTTAGTTTAGTTAGTTTAGTTAGTTTAGTTAGTTTAGTTAGTTTAGTTAGTTTAGTTAGTTTAGTTAGTTTAGTTAGTTTAGTTAGTTTAGTTAGTTTAGTTAGTTTAGTTAGTTTAGTTAGTTTAGTTAGTTTAGTTAGTTTAGTTAGTTTCGTTAGTTTAGTTAGTTTAGTTAGTTTAGTTAGTTTAGTTAGTTTAGTTAGTTTAGTTAGTTTCGTTAGTTTAGTTAGTTTAGTTAGTTTAGTTAGTTTAGTTAGTTTAGTTAGTTTAGTTAGTTTAGTTAGTTTAGTTAGTTTAGTTAGTTTAGTTAGTTTAGTTAGTTTAGTTAGTTTAGTTAGTTTAGTTAGTTTAGTTAGTTTAGTTAGTTTAGTTAGTTTAGTTAGTTTAGTTAGTTTAGTTAGTTTAGTTAGTTTAGTTAGTTTAGTTAGTTTAGTTAGTTTAGTTAGTTTAGTTAGTTTAGTTAGTTTAGTTAGTTTAGTTAGTTTAGTTAGTTTAGTTAGTTTAGTTAGTTTAGTTAGTTTAGTTAGTTTAGTTAGTTTAGTTAGTTTAGTTAGTTTAGTTAGTTTAGTTAGTTTAGTTAGTTTAGTTAGTTTAGTTAGTTTAGTTAGTTTAGTTAGTTTAGTTAGTTTAGTTAGTTTAGTTAGTTTAGTTAGTTTAGTTAGTTTAGTTAGTTTAGTTAGTTTAGTTAGTTTAGTTAGTTTAGTTAGTTTAGTTAGTTTAGTTAGTTTAGTTAGTTTAGTTAGTTTAGTTAGTTTAGTTAGTTTAGTTAGTTTAGTTAGTTTAGTTAGTTTAGTTAGTTTAGTTAGTTTAGTTAGTTTAGTTAGTTTAGTTAGTTTAGTTAGTTTAGTTAGTTTAGTTAGTTTAGTTAGTTTAGTTAGTTTAGTTAGTTTAGTTAGTTTAGTTAGTTTAGTTAGTTTAGTTAGTTTAGTTAGTTTAGTTAGTTTCGTTAGTTTAGTTAGTTTAGTTAGTTTAGTTAGTTTAGTTAGTTTAGTTAGTTTAGTTAGTTTAGTTAGTTTAGTTAGTTTAGTTAGTTTAGTTAGTTTAGTTAGTTTAGTTAGTTTAGTTAGTTTAGTTAGTTTAGTTAGTTTAGTTAGTTTAGTTAGTTTAGTTAGTTTAGTTAGTTTAGTTAGTTTAGTTAGTTTAGTTAGTTTAGTTAGTTTAGTTAGTTTAGTTAGTTTAGTTAGTTTAGTTAGTTTAGTTAGTTTAGTTAGTTTAGTTAGTTTAGTTAGTTTAGTTAGTTTAGTTAGTTTAGTTAGTTTAGTTAGTTTAGTTAGTTTAGTTAGTTTAGTTAGTTTAGTTAGTTTAGTTAGTTTAGTTAGTTTAGTTAGTTTAGTTAGTTTAGTTAGTTTAGTTAGTTTAGTTAGTTTAGTTAGTTTAGTTAGTTTAGTTAGTTTAGTTAGTTTAGTTAGTTTAGTTAGTTTAGTTAGTTTAGTTAGTTTAGTTAGTTTAGTTAGTTTAGTTAGTTTAGTTAGTTTAGTTAGTTTAGTTAGTTTAGTTAGTTTAGTTAGTTTAGTTAGTTTAGTTAGTTTAGTTAGTTTAGTTAGTTTAGTTAGTTTAGTTAGTTTAGTTAGTTTAGTTAGTTTAGTTAGTTTAGTTAGTTTAGTTAGTTTAGTTAGTTTAGTTAGTTTAGTTAGTTTAGTTAGTTTAGTTAGTTTAGTTAGTTTAGTTAGTTTAGTTAGTTTAGTTAGTTTAGTTAGTTTAGTTAGTTTAGTTAGTTTAGTTAGTTTAGTTAGTTTAGTTAGTTTAGTTAGTTTAGTTAGTTTAGTTAGTTTAGTTAGTTTAGTTAGTTTAGTTAGTTTAGTTAGTTTAGTTAGTTTAGTTAGTTTAGTTAGTTTAGTTAGTTTAGTTAGTTTAGTTAGTTTAGTTAGTTTAGTTAGTTTAGTTAGTTTAGTTAGTTTAGTTAGTTTAGTTAGTTTAGTTAGTTTAGTTAGTTTAGTTAGTTTAGTTAGTTTAGTTAGTTTAGTTAGTTTAGTTAGTTTAGTTAGTTTAGTTAGTTTAGTTAGTTTAGTTAGTTTAGTTAGTTTAGTTAGTTTAGTTAGTTTAGTTAGTTTAGTTAGTTTAGTTAGTTTAGTTAGTTTAGTTAGTTTAGTTAGTTTAGTTAGTTTAGTTAGTTTAGTTAGTTTAGTTAGTTTAGTTAGTTTAGTTAGTTAGTTAGTTTAGTTAGTTTAGTTAGTTTAGTTAGTTTAGTTAGTTAGTTAGTTAGTTAGTTTAGTTAGTTTAGTTAGTTTAGTTAGTTTAGTTAGTTTAGTTAGTTTAGTTAGTTTAGTTAGTTAGTTAGTTTAGTTAGTTTAGTTAGTTTAGTTAGTTTAGTTAGTTTAGTTAGTTTAGTTAGTTTAGTTAGTTTAGTTAGTTTAGTTAGTTTAGTTAGTTTAGTTAGTTTAGTTAGTTTAGTTAGTTTTGTTAGTTTAGTTAGTTTAGTTAGTTTAGTTAGTTTAGTTAGTTTAGTTAGTTTTAGTTAGTTTAGTTAGTTTAGTTAGTTTATTTAGTTTAGTTAGTTTAGTTAGTTTAGTTAGTTTAGTTAGTTTAGTTAGTTAGTTAGTTTAGTTAGTTTAGTTAGTTTAGTTAGTTTAGTTAGTTTAGTTAGTTTAGTTAGTTTAGTTAGTTTAGTTAGTTTAGTTAGTTTAGTTAGTTTAGTTAGTTTAGTTAGTTTAGTTAGTTTAGTTAGTTTAGTTAGTTTAGGTTAGTTAGTTAGTTTAGTTAGTTTAGTTAGTTTAGTAGTTTAGTTAGTTTTAGTTAGTTTAGTTAGTTTAGTTAGTTTAGTTAGTTTAGTTAGTTTAGTTAGTTTAGTTAGTTTAGTTAGTTTAGTTAGTTTAGTTAGTTTAGTTAGTTTAGTTAGTTTAGTTAGTTTAGTTAGTTTAGTAGTTTAGTTAGTTTAGTTAGTTTAGTTAGTAGTTAGTTTAGTTAGTTAGTTAGTTTAGTTAGTTTAGTTAGTTAGTTTAGTTAGTTTAGTTAGTTTAGTTAGTTTAGTTAGTTTAGTTAGTTTAGTAGTTTAGTTAGTTTAGTTAGTTTAGTTAGTTTAGTTAGTTTAGTTAGTTTAGTTAGTTAGTTAGTTTAGTTAGTTAGTTAGGTTTAGTTAGTTTAGTTAGTTTAGTTAGTTTAGTAGTTTAGTTAGTTTAGTTAGTTTAGTTAGTTTAGTTAGTTTAGTTAGTTTAGTTAGTTTAGTTAGTTTAGTTAGTTTAGTTAGTTTAGTTAGTTTAGTTAGTTTAGTTAGTTTAGTTAGTTTAGTTAGTTTAGTTAGTTTAGTTAGTTTAGTTAGTTTAGTTAGTTTTAGTTAGTTTAGTTAGTTTAGTTAGTTTAGTTAGTTTAGTTAGTTTAGTTAGTTTAGTTAGTTTAGTTAGTTTAGTTAGTTTAGTTAGTTTAGTTAGTTTAGTTAGTTTAGTTAGTTTAGTATTTTAGTTAGTTTAGTTAGTTTAGTTAGTTTAGTTAGTTTAGTTAGTTTAGTTAGTTTAGTTAGTTTAGTTAGTTTAGTTAGTTTAGTTAGTTTAGTTAGTTTAGTTAGTTTAGTTAGTTTAGTTAGTTTAGTTAGTTTAGTTAGTTAGTTAGTTTAGTTAGTTTAGTTAGTTTAGTTAGTTTAGTTAGTTTTAGTTAGTTTAGTTAGTTTAGTTAGTTTAGTTAGTTTAGTTAGTTTAGTTTAGTTTAGTTAGTTTAGTTAGTTTAGTTAGTTTTAGTTAGTTTAGTTAGTTTAGTTAGTTTAGTTAGTTTAGTTAGTTTAGTTAGTTTAGTTAGTTTAGTTAGTTTAGTTAGTTTAGTTAGTTTAGTTTAGTTATTAGTTAGTTTAGTTAGTTTAGTTAGTTTAGTTAGTTTAGTTAGTTTTAGTTAGTTTTAGTTAGTTTAGTTAGTTTAGTAGTTTAGTTAGTTTAGTTAGTTTAGTTAGTTTAGTTAGTTTAGTTAGTTTAGTTAGTTTAGTTAGTTTAGTTAGTTTAGTTAGTTTAGTTAGTTTAGTTAGTTTAGTTAGTTTAGTTAGTTTAGTTAGTTTAGTTAGTTTAGTTAGTTTAGTTAGTTTAGTTAGTTTAGTTAGTTTAGTTAGTTTAGTTAGTTTAGTTAGTTTAGTTAGTTTAGTTAGTTTAGTTAGTTAGTTTAGTTAGTTTAGTTAGTTTAGTTAGTTAGTTAGTTTAGTTAGTTTAGTTAGTTTAGTTAGTTTAGTTAGTTTAGTTAGTTTAGTTAGTTTAGTTAGTTTAGTTAGTTTAGTTAGTTTAGTTAGTTTAGTTAGTTTAGTTAGTTAGTTAGTTTAGTTAGTTTAGTTAGTTTAGTTAGTTTAGTTAGTTTAGTTAGTTTAGTGTTAGTTAGTTTAGTTAGTTTAGTTAGTTTAGTTAGTTTAGTTAGTTTAGTTAGTTTAGTTAGTTTAGTTAGTTTAGTTAGTTTAGTTAGTTTAGTTAGTTTAGTTAGTTTAGTTAGTTTAGTTAGTTTAGTTAGTTTAGTTAGTTTAGTTAGTTTAGTTAGTTTAGTTAGTTTAGTTAGTTTAGTTAGTTTAGTTAGTTTAGTTAGTTTAGTTAGTTTAGTTAGTTTAGTTAGTTTAGTTAGTTTAGTTAGTTAATTATTTAGTAGTTTAGTTAGTTTAGTTAGTTTAGTTAGTTTAGTTAGTTTAGTTAGTTTAGTTAGTTTAGTTAGTTTAGTTAGTTTAGTT
>CALUEK010000468.1:0-25396 GCA_944039245.1 Nebria salina | reverse complement strand
TAACTAAACTAACTAAACTAACTAAACTAACTAAACTAACTAAACTAACTAAACTAACTAAACTAACTAAACTAACTAAACTAACTAAACTAACAAACTAACTAAACTAACTAAACTAACTAAACTAACTAAACTAACTAAACTAACTAAACTAACTAAACTAACTAAACTAACTAAACTAACTAAACTAACTAAACTAAACTAAACTAACTAAACTAACTAAACTAACTAAACTAACTAAACTAACTAAACTAACTAAACTAACTAAACTAACTAAACTAACTAAACTAACTAAACTAACTAAACTAACTAAACTAACTAAACTAACTAAACTAACTAAACTAACTAAACTAACTAAACTAACTAAACTAACTAAACTAACTAAACTAACTAAACTAACTAAACTAACTAAACTAACTAAACTAACTAAACTAACTAAACTAACTAAACTAACTAAACTAACTAAACTAACTAAACTAACTAAACTAACTAAACTAACTAAACTAACTAAACAACTAACTACTAAACTAACTAAACTAACTAAACTAACTAAACTAACTAAACTAACTAAACTAACTAAACTAACTACTAAACTAACTAAACTAACTAAACTAACTAAACTAACTAAACTAACTAAACTAACTAAACTAACTAAACTAACTAAACTAACTAAACTAACTAAACTAACTAAACTAACTAACTAAACTAACTAAACTAACTAAACTAACTAAACTAACTAAACTAACTAAACTAACTAAACTAACTAAACTACTAACTAAACTAACTAAACTAACTAAACTAACTAAACTAACTAAACTAACTAAACTAACTAAACTAACTAAACTAACTAAACTAACTAAACTAACTAACTAACTAAACTAACTAAACTAACTAAACTAACTAAACTAACTAAACTAACTAAACTAACTAAACTAACTAAACTAACTAAACTAACTAAACTAACTAAACTAACTAAACTAACTAAACTAACTAAACTAACTAAACTAACTAAACTAACTAAACTAACTAAACTAACTAAACTAACTAAACTAACTAAACTAACTAAACTAACTAAACTAACTAAACTAACTAAACTAACTAAACTAACTAAACTAACTAAACTAACTAAACTAACTAAACTAACTAAACTAACTAAACTAACTAAACTAACTAAACTAACTAAACTAACTAAACTAACTAAACTAACTAAACTAACTAAACTAACTAAACTAACTAAACTAACTAAACTAACTAAACTAACTAAACTAACTAAACTAACTAAACTAACTAAACTAACTAAACTAACTAAACTAACTAAACTAACTAAACTAACTAAACTAACTAAACTAACTAAACTAACAAAACTAACTAAACTAACTAAACTAACTAAACTAACTAAACTAACTAAACTAACTAAACTAACTAAACTAACTAAACTAACTAAACTAACTAAACTAACTAAACTAACTAAACTAACTAAACTAACTAAACTAACTAAACTAACTAAAACTAACTAAACTAACTAAACTAACTAAACTAACTAAACTAACTAAACTAACTAAACTAACTAAACTAACTAAACTAACTAAACTAACTAAACTAACTAAACTAACTAAACTAACTAAACTAACTAAACTAACTAAACTAACTAAACTAACTAAACTAACTAAACTAACTAAACTAACTAAACTAACTAAACTAACTAAACTAACTAAACTAACTAAACTAACTAAACTAACTAAACTAACTAAACTAACTAAAGTAACTAAACTAACTAAACTAACTAAACTAACTAAACTAACTAAACTAACTAAACTAACTAAACTAACTAAACTAACTAAACTAACTAAACTAACTAAACTAACTAAACTAACTAAACTAACTAAACTAACTATACTAACTAAACTAACTAAACTAACTAAACTAACTAAACTAACTAAACTAACTAAACTAACTAAACTAACTAAACTAACTAAACTAACTAAACTAACTAAACTAACTAAACTAACTAAACTAACTAAACTAACTAAACTAACTAAACTAACTAAACTAACTAAACTAACTAAACTAACTAAACTAACTAAACTAACTAAACTAACTAAACTAACTAAACTAACTAAACTAACTAAACTAACTAAACTAACTAAACTAACTAAACTAACTAAACTAACTAAACTAACTAAACTAACTAAACTAACTAAACTAACTAACTAAACTAACTAAACTAACTAAACTAACTAAACTAACTAAACTAACTAAACTAACTAAACTAACTAAACTAACTAAACTAACTAAACTAACTAAACTAACTAAACTAACTAAACTAACTAAACTAACTAAACTAACTAAACTAACTAAACTAACTAAACTAACTAAACTAACTAAACTAACTAAACTAACTAACTAACTAAACTAACTAAACTAACTAAACTAACTAAACTAACTAAACTAACTAAACTAACTAAACTAACTAAACTAACTAAACTAACTAAACTAACTAAACTAACTAAACTAACTAAACTAACTAAACTAACTAAACTAACTAAACTAACTAAACTAACTAAACTAACTAAACTAACTAAACTAACTAAACTAACTAAACTAACTAAACTAACTAAACTAACTAACTAACTAAACTAACTAAACTAACTAAACTAACTAAACTAACTAAACTAACTAAACTAACTAAACTAACTAAACTAACTAAACTAACTAAACTAACTAAACTAACTAAACTAACTAAACTAACTAAACTAACTAAACTAACTAAACTAACTAAACTAACTAAACTACTAAACTAACTAAACTAACTAAACTAACTAAACTAACTAAACTAACTAAACTAACTAAACTAAACTAACTAAACTAACTAAACTAACTAAACTAACTAAACTAACTAAACTAACTAAACTAACTAAACTAACTAAACTAACTAAACTAACTAAACTAACTAAACTAACTAAACTAACTAAACTAACTAAACTAACTAAACTAACTAAACTAACTAACTAACTAAACTAAACTAACTAAACTAACTAAACTAACTAAACTAACTAAACTAACTAAACTAACTAAACTAACTAAACTACTAAACTAACTAAACTAACTAAACTAACTAAACTAACTAAACTAACTAAACTAACTAAACTAACTAAACTAACTAAACTAACTAAATAACTAACTAACTAACTAACTAAACTAACTAAACTAACTAAACTAACTAAACTAACTAAACTAACTAAACTAACTAAACTAACTAAACTAACTAAACTAACTAAACTAACTAAACTAACTAAACTAACTAAACTAACTAAACTAACTAAACTAACTAAACTAACTAAACTAACTAAACTAACTAAACTAACTAAACTAACTAAACTAACTAAACTAACTAAACTAACTAAACTAACTAAACTAACTAAACTAACTAAACTAACTAAACTAACTAAACTAACTAAACTAACTAAACTAACTAAACTAACTAAACTAACTAAACTAACTAAACTAACTAAACTAACTAAACTAACTAAACTAACTAAACTAACTAAACTAACTAAACTAACTAAACTAACTAAACTAACTAAACTAACTAAACTAACTAAACTAACTAAACTAACTAAACTAACTAAACTAACTAAACTAACTAAACTAACTAAACTAACTAAACTAACTAAACTAACTAAACTAACTAAACTAACTAAACTAACTAAACTAACTAAAACTAACTAAACTAACTAAACTAACTAAACTAACTAAACTAACTAAACTAACTAAACTAACTAAACTAACTAAACTAACTAAACTAACTAAACTAACTAAACTAACTAAACTAACTAAACTAACTAAACTAACTAAACTAACTAAACTAACAAACTAACTAACTAACTAAACTAACTAAACTAACTAAACTAACTAAACTAACTAAACTAACTAAACTAACTAAACTAACTAAACTAACTAAACTAACTAAACTAACTAAACTAACTAAACTAACTAAACTAACTAAACTAACTAAACTAACTAAACTAACTAAACTAACTAACTAAACTAACTAAACTAACTAACTAACTAAACTAACTAAACTAACTAAACTAACTAAACTAACTAAACTAACTAAACTAACTAAACTAACTAAACTAACTAAACTAACTAAACTAACTAAACTAACTAAACTAACTAAACTAACTAAACTAACTAAACTAACTAAACTAACTAAACTAACTAAACTAACTAAACTAACTAAACTAACTAAACTAACTAAACTAACTAAACTAACTAAACTAACTAAACTAACTAAACTAACTAAACTAACTAAACTAACTAAACTAACTAAACTAACTAAACTAACTAAACTAACTAAACTAACTAAACTAACTAAACTAACTAAACTAACTAAACTAACTAAACTAACTAAACTAACTAACTAACTAAACTAACTAAACTAACTAAACTAACTAAACTAACTAAACTAACTAAACTAACTAAACTAACTAAACTAACTAAACTAACTAAACTAACTAAACTAACTAAACTAACTAAACTAACTAAACTAACTAAACTACTAAACTAACTAAACTAACTAAACTAACTAAACTAACTAAACTAACTAAACTAACTAAACTAACTAAACTAACTAAACTAAACTAAACTAACTAAACTAACTAAACTAACTAAACTAACTAAACTAACTAAACTAACTAAAACTAACTAAACTAACTAAACTAACTAAACTAACTAAACTAACTAAACTAACTAAACTAAACAAACTAACTAAACTAAACCTAAACTAAACTAACTAAACTAACTAAACTAACTAAACTAACTAAACTAACTAAACTAACTAAACTAACTAAACTAACTAAACTAACTAAACTAACTAAACTAACTAAACTAACTAAACTAACTAAACTAACTAAACTAACTAAACTACAAACTAAAACTAACTAAACTAACTAAACTAACTAAACTAACTAAACTAACTAAACTAACTAAACTAACTAAACTAACTAAACTAACTAAACTAACTAAACTAACTAAACTAACTAAACTAACTAAACACTAAACTAACTAACTAACTAAACTAACTAAACTAACTAAACTAACTAAACTAACTAAACTAACTAAACTAACTAAACTAACTAAACTAACTAAACTAACTAAACTAACTAAACTAACTAAACTAACTAAACTAACTATAAACTAACTAAACTAACTAAACTAACTAAACTAACTAAACTAACTAAACTAACTAAACTAACTAAACTAACTAAACTAACTAAACTAACTAAACTAACTAAACTAACTAACTAACTAACTAAACTAACTAAACTAACTAAACTAACTAAACTAACTAAACTAACTAAAACAAACTAAAACTAACTAAAACTAACTAAACTAACTAAACTAACTAAACTAACTAAACTAACTAAACTAACTAAACTAACTAAACTAACTAAACTAACTAAACCAACTAAACTAACTAAACTAACTAAACTAACTAAACTAACTAAACTAACTAAACTAACTAAACTAACTAACTAACTAAACTAACTAAACTAACTAAACTAACTAAACTAACTAAACTAACTAAACTAACTAAACTAACTAAACTAACTAAACTAACTAAACTAACTAAACTAACTAAACTAACTAACAAACTAACTAACTAAACTAACTAACTAACTAAACTATAACTAAACTAACTAAACTAACTAACTAACTAAAACTAACTAAACTAACTAAACAACTAAACTAACTAAACTAACTAAAACTAACTAAACTAACTAAACTAACTAAACTAACTAAACTAACTAAACTAACTAAACTAACTAAACTAACTAAAACTAACTAAACTAACTAAACTAACTAAACTAACTAAACTAACTAAAACTAACTAAACTAACTAAACTAACTAAACTAACTAAACTAACTAAACTAACTAAACTAACTAAACTAACTAAACTAACTAAACTAACTAAACTAACTAAACTAACTAAACTAACTAAACTAACTAAACTAACTAAACTAACTAAACTAACTAAACTAACTAAACTAACTAAACTAACTAAACTAACTAAACTAACTAAAAACTAAACTAACTAAACTAACTAAACTAACTAAACTAACTAAACTAACTAAACTAACTAAACTAACTAAACTAACTAAACTAACTAAAACTAACTAAACTAACTAAACTAACTAAACTAACTAAACTAACTAAACTAACTAAACTAACTAAACTAACTAAACTAACTAAACTAACTAAACTAACTAAACTAACTAAACTAACTAAACTAACTAAACTAAAACTAACTAAACTAACTAAACTAACTAAACTAACTAAACTAACTAAACTAACTAAACTAACTAAACTAACTAAACTAACTAAACTAACTAAACTAACTAAACTAACTAAACTAACTAAACTAACTAAACTAACTAAACTAACTAAACTAACTAAACTAACTAAACTAACTAAACTAACTAAACTAACTAAAACTAACTAAACTAACTAAACTAACTAAACTAACTAAACTAACTAAACTAACTAAACTAACTAAACTAACTAAACTAACTAAACTAACTAAACTAACTAAAACTAACTAAACTAACTAAACTAACTAAACTAACTAACTACTAAACTAACTAAACTAACTAAACTAACTAAACTAACTAAACTAACTAAACTAACTAAACTAACTAAACTAACTAAACTAAACTAACTAAACTAACTAAACTAACTAAACTAACTAAACTAACTAAACTAACTAACTAAAAACTAACTAAACTAACTAAACTAACTAAACTAACTAAACTAACTAAACTAACTAAACTAACTAAACTAACTAAACTAACTAAACTAACTAAACTAACTAAACTAACTAAACTAACTAAACTAACTAAACTAATAAACTAACTAAACTAACTAAACTAACTAAACTAACTAAAACTAACTAAACTAACTAAACTAACTAAACTAACTAAACTAACTAAACTAACTAAACTAACTAAACTAACTAAACTAACTAAAACTAACTAAACTAACTAAACTAACTAAACTAACTAAACTAACTAAACTAACTAAACTAACTAAACTAACTAAACTAACTAAACTAACTAAACTAACTAAACTAACTAAACTAACTAAACTAACTAAACTAACTAAACTAACTAAACTAACTAAACTAACTAAAACTAAACTACTAAACTAACTAAACTAACTAAACTAACTAAACTAACTAAACTAACTAAACTAACTAAACTAACTAAACTAACTAAACTAACTAAACTAACTAAACTAACTAAACTAACTAAACTAACTAAACTAACTAAACTAACTAAACTAACTAAACTAACTAAACTAACTAAACTAACTAAACTAAACTAAACTAACTAAACTAACTAAACTAACTAAACTAACTAAACTAACTAAACTAACTAAACTAACTAAACTAACTAAACTAACTAAACTAACTAAACTAACTAACTAACTAAACTAACTAAACTAACTAAACTAAACTAACTAACTAACTAAACTAACTAAACTAACTAAACTAACTAAACTAACTAAACTAACTAAACTAACTAAACTAACTAAACTAACTAAACTAAACTAAACTAACTAAACTAACTAAACTAACTAAACTAACTAAACTACTAAAAACTAAACTAACTAAACTAACTAAACTAACTAAACTAACTAAACTAACTAAACTAACTAAACTAACTAAAACTAACTAAACTAACTAAACTAACTAAACTAACTAAACTAACTAAACTAACTAAACTAACTAAACTAACTAAACTAACTAAACTAACTAAACTAACTAAACTAACTAAACTAACTAAACTAACTAAACTAACTAAACTAACTAAACTAACTAAACTAACTAAACTAACTAAACTAACTAAACTAACTAAACTAACTAAACTAACTAAACTAACTAAACTAACTAAACTAACTAAACTAACTAAACTAACTAAACTAACTAAACTAACTAAACTAACTAAACTAACTAAACTAACTAAACTAACTAAACTAACTAAACTAACTAACTAACTAAACTAACTAAACTAACTAAACTAACTAAACTAACTAAACTAACTAAACTAACTAAACTAACTAAACTAACTAAACTAACTAAACTAACTAAACTAACTAAACTAACTAAACTAACTAAACTAACTAAACTAACTAAACTAACTAAACTAACTAAACTAACTAAACTAACTAAACTAACTAAACTAACTAAAACTAACTAAACTAACTAAACTAACTAAACTAACTAAACTAACTAAACTAACTAAACTAACTAAACTAACTAAACTAACTAAACAACTAAATAACTAAATAACTAAATAACTAAACTAACTAAACTAACTAAACAACTAAACTAACTAAACTAACTAAACTAACTAAACTAACTAAACTACTAAACTAACTAAACTAACTAAACTAACTAAAACTAACTAAACTAACTAAAACTAACTAAACTAACTAAACTAACTAAACTAACTAAACTAACTAAACTAACTAAACTAACTAAACTAACTAAACTAACTAAACTAACTAAACTAACTAAACTAACTAAACTAACTAAACTAACTAAACTAACTAAACTAACTAAACTAACTAAACTAACTAAACTAACTAAAACTAACTAAACTAACTAAACTAACTAAACTAACTAAACTAACTAAACTAACTAAACTAACTAAACTAACTAAACTAACTAAACTAACTAAACTAACTAAACTAACTAAACTAAACTAACTAACTAACTAAACTAACTAAACTAACTAAACTAACTAAACTAACTAAACTAACTAAACTAACTAAACTAACTAACAACTAAACTAACTAAACTAACTAAACTAAAAACTAAACTAACTAAACTAACTAAACTAACTAAACTAACTAAACTAACTAAACTAACTAAACTAACTAAACTAACTAAACTAACTAAACTAACTAAACTAACTAAACTAACTAAACTAACTAAACTAACTAAACTAACTAAAACTAACTAAACTAACTAAACTAACTAAACTAACTAAACTAACTAAACTAACTAAACTAACTAAACTAACTAAAACTAACTAAACTAACTAAACTAACTAAACTAACTAAACTACTAAACTAACTAAACTAACTAAACTAACTAAACTAACTAAACTAACTAAACTAACTAAACTAACTAAACTAACTAAACTAACTAAACTAACTAAACTAACTAAACTAACTAAACTAACTAAACTAACTAAACTAAACTAAACTAACTAACTAACTAACTAACTAAACTAACTAAACTAACTAAACTAACTAAACTAACTAAACTAACTAAAATACTAACTAAACTAACTAAACTAACTAAACTAACTAAACTAACTAAACTAACTAAACTAACTAAACTAACTAAACTAACTAAACTAACTAAACTAACTAAACTAACTAAACTAACTAAACTAACTAAACTAACTAAACTAACTAAACTAACTAAACTAACTAAACTAACTAAACTAACTAAACTAACTAAACTAACTAAACTAACTAAACTAACTAAACTAACTAAACTAACTAAACTAACTAAACTAACTAAACTAACTAAACTAACTAAACTAACTAAACTAACTAAACTAACTAAACTAACTAAACTAACTAAACTAACTAAACTAACTAAACTAACTAAACTAACTAAACTAACTAAACTAACTAAACTAACTAAACTAACTAAAACTAACTAAACTAACTAAACTAACTAAACTAACTAAACTAACTAAACTAACTAAACTAACTAAACTAACTAAACTAACTAAACTAACTAAACTAACTAAACTAACTAAACTAACTAAACTAACTAAACTAACTAAACTAACTAAACTAACTAAACTAACTAAACTAACTAAACTAACTAACTAAAAACTAAACTAACTAAACTAACTAAACTAACTAAACTAACTAAACTAACTAAACTAAAACTAACTAAACTAACTAACAACTAAACTAACTAAACTAACTAAACTAACTAAACTAACTAAACTAACTAAACTAACTAAACTAACTAAACTAACTAAACTAACTAAACTAACTAAACTAACTAAACTACTAAACTAACTAAACTAACTAAACTAACTAAACTAACTAAACTAACTAAACTAACTAAACTAACTAAACTAACTAAACTAACTAAACTAACTAAACTAACTAAACTAACTAAACTAACTAAACTAACTAAACTAACTAAACTAACTAAACTAACTAAACTAACTAAACTAACTAAACTAACTAAACTAACTAAACTAACTAAACTAACTAAAACTAACTAAACTAACTAAACTAACTAAACTAACTAAACTAACTAAACTAACTAAAACTAACTAAACTAACTAAACTAACTAAACTAACTAAACTACTAAACTAAACTAACTAAACTAACTAAACTAACTAAACTAACTAAACTAACTAAACTAACTAAACTAACTAAACTAACTAAACTAACTAAACTAACTAAACTAACTAAACTAACTAAACTAACTAAACTAACTAAACTAACTAAACTAACTAAACTAACTAAACTAACTAAACTAACTAAACTAACTAAACTAACTAAACTAACTAAACTAACTAAACTAACTAAACTAACTAAACTAACTAAACTAACTAAACTAACTAAACTAACTAAACTAACTAAACTAACTAAACTAACTAAACTAACTAAACTAACTAACTAACTAAACTAACTAAACTAACTAAACTAACTAACTAACTAAACTAACTAAACTAACTAAACTAACTAAACTAACTAAACTAACTAAACTAACTAAACTAACTAAACTAACTAAACTAACTAAACTAACTAAACTAACTAAACTAACTAAACTAACTAAACTAACTAAACTAACTAAACTAACTAAACTAACTAAACTAACTAAACTAACTAAACTAACTAAACTAACTAAACTAACTAAACTAACTAACTAAACTAACTAAACTAACTAAACTAACTAAACTAACTAAACTAACTAAACAACTAAACTAACTAAACTAACTAAACTAACTAAACTAACTAAACTAACTAAACTAACTAAACTAACTAAAACTAACTAAACTAACTAAACTAACTAAACTAACTAAACTAACTAACTAACTAACTAAACTAACTAAACTAACTAAACTAACTAAACTAAACTAAACTAACTAAACTAACTAAACTAACTAAACTAACTAACTAACTAAACTAACTAAACTAAACTAAACTAACTAAACTAACTAAACTAACTAAACTAACTAAACTAACTAAACTAACTAAACTAACTAAACTAACTAAAACTAACTAAACTAACTAAACTAACTAAACTAACTAAACTAACTAAACTAACTAAACTAACTAAACTAACTAAACTAACTAAACTAACTAAACTAACTAAACTAACTAAACTAACTAAACTAACTAAACTAACTAAACTAACTAAACTAACTAAACTAACTAAACTAACTAAACTAAACTAACTAACTAACTACAACTAAACTAAACTAACTAAACTAACTAAACTAACTAAACTAACCTTAAACTAACTAAACTAACTAAACTAACTAAACACTAACATAAAACTAACTAAACTAACTATAACTAACTAAACTAACTAACTAACTAAACTACTAAACTAACTAACTAAACTAACTAAACTAACTAAACTAACTAAACTAACTAAACTAACTAAACTAACTACAACTAACTAAACTAACTAAACTAACTAAACTAACTAAACTAACTAAAACTAACTAAACCTAACTAAAAAACTAACTAAACTAACTTAAACTAACTAACTAACTAAAATTAAACTAACTAAACTAACTAAACTAACTAAACTAACTAAACTAACTAAACTAACTAAACTAACTAAACTAACTAAACTAACTAAACTAACTAAACTAACTAAACTAACTAAACTAACTAAACTAACTAAACTAACTAAACTAACTAAACTAACTAAACTAACTAAACTAACTAAACTAACTAAACTAACTAAACTAACTAAACTAACTAAACTAACTAAACTAACTAAACTAACTAAACTAACTAAACTAACTAAACTAACTAAACTAACTAAACTAACTAAACTAACTAAACTAACTAAACTAACTAAACTAACTAAACTAACTAAACTAACTAAACTAACTAAACTAACTAAACTAACTAAACTAACTAAACTAACTAAACTAACTAAACTAACTAAACTAACTAAACTAACTAAACTAACTAAACTAACTAAACTAACTAAACTAACTAAACTAACTAAACTAACTAAACTAACTAAACTAACTAAACTAATTAAACTAACTAAACTAACTAAACTAACTAAACTAACTAAACTAACTAAACTAACTAAACTAACTAAACTAACTAAACTAACTAAACTAACTAAACTAACTAAACTAACTAAACTAACTAAACTAACTAAACTAACTAAACTAACTAAACTAACTAAACTAACTAAACTAACTAAACTAACTAAACTAACTAAACTAACTAAACTAACTAAACTAACTAAACTAACTAAACTAACTAAACTAACTAAACTAACTAAACTAACTAAACTAACTAAACTAACTAAACTTAACTAAACTAACTAAACTAACTAAACTAACTAAACTAACTAAACTAACTAAACTAACTAAACTAACTAAACTAACTAAACTAACTAAACTAACTAAACTAACTAAACTAACTAAACTAACTAAACTAACTAAACTAACTAAACTAACTAAACTAACTAAACTAACTAAACTAACTAAACTAACTAAACTAACTAAACTAACTAAACTAACTAAACTAACTAAACTAACTAAACTAACTAAACTAACTAAACTAACTAAACTAACTAAACTAACTAAACTAACTAAACTAACTAAACTAACTAAACTAACTAAACTAACTAAACTAACTAAACTAACTAAACTAACTAAACTAACTAAACTAACTAAACTAACTAAACTAACTAAACTAACTAAACTAACTAAACTAACTAAACTAACTAAACTAACTAAACTAACTAAACTAACTATACTAACCGAACTAACTAAACTAACTAAACTAACTAAACTAACTAAACTAACTAAACTAACTAAACTAACTAAACTAACTAAACTAACTAAACTAACTAAACTAACTAAACTAACTAAACTAACTAAACTAACTAAACTAACTAAACTAACTAAACTAACTAAACTAACTAAACTAACTAAACTAACTAAACTAACTAAACTAACTAAACTAACTAAACTAACTAAACTAACTAAACTAACTAAACTAACTAAACTAACTAAACTAACTAAACTAACTAAACTAACTAAACTAACTAAACTAACTAAACTAACTAAACTAACTAAACTAACTAAACTAACTAAACTAACTGAACTAACTAAACTAACTAAACTAACTAAACTAACTAAACTAACTAAACTAACTAAACTAACTAAACTAACTAAACTAACTAAACTAACTAAACTAACTAAACTAACTAAACTAACTAAACTAACTAAACTAACTAAACTAACTAAACTAACTAAACTAACTAAACTAACTAAACTAACTAAACTAACTAAACTAACTAAACTAACTAAACTAACTAAACTAACTAAACTAACTAAACTAACTAAACTAACTAAACTAACTAAACTAACGAAACTAACTAAACTAACTAAACTAACTAAACTAACTAAACTAACTAAACTAACTAAACTAACTAAACTAACTAAACTAACTAAACTAACTAAACTAACTAAACTAACTAAACTAACTAAACTAACTAAACTAACTAAACTAACTAAACTAACTAAACTAACTAAACTAACTAAACTAACTAAACTAACTAAACTAACTAAACTAACTAAACTAACTAAACTAACTAAACTAACTAAACTAACTAAACTAACTAAACTAACTAAACTAACTAAACTAACTAAACTAACTAAACTAACTAAACTAACTAAACTAACTAAACTAACTAAACTAACTAAACTAACTAAACTAACTAAACTAACTAAACTAACTAAACTAACTAAACTAACTAAACTAACTAAACTAACTAAACTAACTAAACTAACTAAACTAACTAAACTAACTAAACTAACTAAACTAACTAAACTAACTAAACTAACTAAACTAACTAAACTAACTAAACTAACTAAACTAACTAAACTAACTAAACTAACTAAACTAACTAAACTAACTAAACTAACTAAACTAACTAAACTAACTAAACTAACTAAACTAACTAAACTAACTAAACTAACTAAACTAACTAAACTAACTAAACTAACTAAACTAACTAAACTAACTAAACTAACTAAACTAACTAAACTAACTAAACTAACTAAACTAACTAAACTAACTAAACTAACTAAACTAACTAAACTAACTAAACTAACTAAACTAACTAAACTAACTAAACTAACTAAACTAACTAAACTAACTAAACTAACTAAACTAACTAAACTAACTAAACTAACTAAACTAACTAAACTAACTAAACTAACTAAACTAACTAAACTAACTAAACTAACTAAACTAACTAAACTAACTAAACTAACTAAACTAACTAAACTAACTAAACTAACTAAACTAACTAAAATAACTAAACTAACTAAACTAACGAAACTAACTAAACTAACTAAACTAACTAAACTAACTAAACTAACTAAACTAACTAAACTAACTAAACTAACTAAACTAACTAAACTAACTAAACTAACTAAACTAACTAAACTAACTAAACTAACTAAACTAACTAAACTAACTAAACTAACTAAACTAACTAAACTAACTAAACTAACTAAACTAACTAAACTAACTAAACTAACTAAACTAACTAAACTAACTAAACTAACTAAACTAACTAAACTAACTAAACTAACTAAACTAACTAAACTAACTAAACTAACTAAACTAACTAAACTAACTAAACTAACTAAACTAACTAAACTAACTAAACTAACTAAACTAACTAAACTAACTAAACTAACTAAACTAACTAAACTAACTAAACTAACTAAACTAACTAAACTAACTAAACTAACTAAACTAACTAAACTAACTAAACTAACTAAACTAACTAAACTAACTAAACTAACTAAACTAACTAAACTAACTAAACTAACTAAACTAACTAAACTAACTAAACTAACTAAACTAACTAAACTAACTAAACTAACTAAACTAACTAAACTAACTAAACTAACTAAACTAACTAAACTAACTAAACTAACTAAACTAACTAAACTAACTAAACTAACTAAACTAACTAAACTAACTAAACTAACTAAACTAACTAAACTAACTAAACTAACTAAACTAACTAAACTAACTAAACTAACTAAACTAACTAAACTAACTAAACTAACTAAACTAACTAAACTAACTAAACTAACTAAACTAACTAAACTAACTAAACTAACTAAACTAACTAAACTAACTAAACTAACTAAACTAACTAAACTAACTAAACTAACTAAACTAACTAAACTAACTAAACTAACTAAACTAACTAAACTAACTAAACTAACTAAACTAACTAAACTAACTAAACTAACTAAACTAACTAAACTAACTAAACTAACTAAACTAACTAAACTAACTAAACTAACTAAACTAACTAAACTAACTAAACTAACTAAACTAACTAAACTAACTAAACTAACTAAACTAACTAAACTAACTAAACTAACTAAACTAACTAAACTAACTAAACTAACTAAACTAACTAAACTAACTAAACTAACTAAACTAACTAAACTAACTAAACTAACTAAACTAACTAAACTAACTAAACTAACTAAACTAACTAAACTAACTAAACTAACTAAACTAACTAAACTAACTAAACTAACTAAACTAACTAAACTAACTAAACTAACTAAACTAACTAAACTAACTAAACTAACTAAACTAACTAAACTAACTAAACTAACTAAACTAACTAAACTAACTAAACTAACTAAACTAACTAAACTAACTGAACTAACTAAACTAACTAAACTAACTAAACTAACTAAACTAACTAAACTAACTAAACTAACTAAACTAACTAAACTAACTAAACTAACTAAACTAACTAAACTAACTAAACTAACTAAACTAACTAAACTAACTAAACTAACTAAACTAACTAAACTAACTAAACTAACTAAACTAACTAATCTAACTAAACTAACTAAACTAACTAAACTAACTAAACTAACTAAACTAACTAAACTAACTAAACTAACTAAACTAACTAAACTAACTAAACTAACTAAACTAACTAAACTAACTAAACTAACTAAACTAACTAAACTAACTAAACTAACTAAACTAACTAAACTAACTAAACTAACTAAACTAACTAAACTAACTAAACTAACTAAACTAACTAAACTAACTAAACTAACTAAACTAACTAAACTAACTAAACTAACTAAACTAACTAAACTAACTAAACTAACGAAACTAACTAAACTAACTAAACTAACTAAACTAACTAAACTAACTAAACTAACTAAACTAACTAAACTAACTAAACTAACTAAACTAACTAAACTAACTAAACTAACTAAACTAACTAAACTAACTAAACTAACTAAACTAACTAAACTAACTAAACTAACTAAACTAACTAAACTAACTAAACTAACTAAACTAACTAAACTAACTAAACTAACTAAACTAACTAAACTAACTAAACTAACTAAACTGACTAAACTAACTAAACTAACTAAACTAACTAAACTAACTAAACTAACTAAACTAACTAAACTAACTAAACTAACTAAACTAACTAAACTAACTAAACTAACTAAACTAACTAAACTAACTAAACTAACTAAACTAACTAAACTAACTAAACTAACTAAACTAACTGAACTAACTAAACTAACTAAACTAACTAAACTAACTAAACTAACTAAACTAACTAAACTAACTAAACTAACTAAACTAACTAAACTAACTAAACTAACTAAACTAACTAAACTAACTAAACTAACTAAACTAACTAAACTAACTAAACTAACTAAACTAACTAAACTAACTAAACTAACTAAACTAACTAAACTAACTAAACTAACTAAACTAACTAAACTAACTAAACTAACTAAACTAACTAAACTAACTAAACTAACTAAACTAACTAAACTAACTAAACTAACTAAACTAACTAAACTAACTAAACTAACTAAACTAACTAAACTAACTAAACTAACTATACTAACTAAACTAACTAAACTAACTAAACTAACTAAACTAACTAAACTAACTAAACTAACTAAACTAACTAAACTAACTAAACTAACTAAACTAACTAAACTAACTAAACTAACTAAACTAACTAAACTAACTAAACTAACTAAACTAACTAAACTAACTAAACTAACTAAACTAACTAAACTAACTAAACTAACTAAACTAACTAAACTAACTAAACTAACTAAACTAACTAAACTAACTAAACTAACTAAACTAACTAAACTAACTAAACTAACTAAACTAACTAAACTAACTAAACTAACTAAACTAACTAAACTAACTAAACTAACTAAACTAACTAAACTAACTAAACTAACTAAACTAACTAAACTAACTAAACTAACTAAACTAACTAAACTAACTAAACTAACTAAACTAACTAAACTAACTAAACTAACTAAACTAACTAAACTAACTAAACTAACTAAACTAACTAAACTAACTAAACTAACTAAACTAACTAAACTAACTAAACTAACTAAACTAACTAAACTAACTAAACTAACTAAACTAACTAAACTAACTAAACTAACTAAACTAACTAAACTAACTAAACTAACTAAACTAACTAAACTAACTAAACTAACTAAACTAACTAAACTAACTAAACTAACTAAACTAACTAAACTAACTAAACTAACTAAACTAACTAAACTAACTAAACTAACTAAACTAACTAAACTAACTAAACTAACTAAACTAACTAAACTAACTAAACTAACTAAACTAACTAAACTAACTAAACTAACTAAACTAACTAAACTAACTAAACTAACTAAACTAACTAAACTAACTAAACTAACTAAACTAACTAAACTAACTAAACTAACTAAACTAACTAAACTAACTAAACTAACTAAACTAACTAAACTAACTAAACTAACTAAACTAACTAAACTAACTAAACTAACTAAACTAACTAAACTAACTAAACTAACTAAACTAACTAAACTAACTAAACTAACTAAACTAACTATACTAACTAAACTAACTAAACTAACTAAACTAACTAAACTAACTAAACTAACTAAACTAACTAAACTAACTAAACTAACTAAACTAACTAAACTAACTAAACTAACTAAACTAACTAAACTAACTAAACTAACTAAACTAACTAAACTAACTAAACTAACTAAACTAACTAAACTAACTAAACTAACTAAACTAACTAAACTAACTAAACTAACTAAACTAACTAAACTAACTAAACTAACTAAACTAACTAAACTAACTAAACTAACTAAACTAACTAAACTAACTAAACTAACTAAACTAACTAAACTAACTAAACTAACTAAACTAACTAAACTAACTAAACTAACTAAACTAACTAAACTAACTAAACTAACTAAACTAACTAAACTAACTGAACTAACTAAACTAACTAAACTAACTAAACTAACTAAACTAACTAAACTAACTAAACTAACTAAACTAACTAAACTAACTAAACTAACTAAACTAACTAAACTAACTAAACTAACTAAACTAACTAAACTAACTAAACTAACTAAACTAACTAAACTAACTAAACTAACTAAACTAACTAAACTAACTAAACTAACTAAACTAACTAAACTAACTAAACTAACTAAACTAACTAAACTAACTAAACTAACTAAACTAACTAAACTAACTAAACTAACTAAACTAACTAAACTAACTAAACTAACTAAACTAACTAAACTAACTAAACTAACTAAACTAACTAAACTAACTAAACTAACTAAACTAACTAAACTAACTAAACTAACTAAACTAACTAAACTAACTAAACTAACTAAACTAACTAAACTAACTAAACTAACTAAACTAACTAAACTAACTAAACTAACTAAACTAACTAAACTAACTAAACTAACTAAACTAACTAAACTAACTAAACTAACTAAACTAACTAAACTAACTAAACTAACTAAACTAACTAAACTAACTAAACTAACTAGACTAACTAAACTAACTAAACTAACTAAACTAACTAAACTAACTAAACTAACTAAACTAACTAAACTAACTAAACTAACTAAACTAACTAAACTAACTAAACTAACTAAACTAACTAAACTAACTAAACTAACTAAACTAACTAAACTAACTAAACTAACTAAACTAACTAAACTAACTAAACTAACTAAACTAACTAAACTAACTAAACTAACTAAACTAACTAAACTAACTAAAGTAACTAAACTAACTAAACTAACTAAACTAACTAAACTAACTAAACTAACTAAACTAACTAAACTAACTAAACTAACTAAACTAACTAAACTAACTAAACTAACTAAACTAACTAAACTAACTAAACTAACTAAACTAACTAAACTAACTAAGCTAACTAATCTAACTAAACTAACTAAACTAACTAAACTAACTAAACTAACTAAACTAACTAAACTAACTAAACTAACTAAACTAACTAAACTAACTAAACTAACTAAACTAACTAAACTAACTAAACTAACTAAACTAACTAAACTAACTAAACTAACTAAACTAACTAAACTAACTAAACTAACTAAACTAACTAAACTAACTAAACTAACTATACTAACTAAACTAACTAAACTAACTAAACTAACTAAACTAACTAAACTAACTAAACTAACTAAACTAACTAAACTAACTAAACTAACTAAACTAACTAAACTAACTAAACTAACTAAACTAACTAAACTAACTAAACTAACTAAACTAACTAAACTAACTAAACTAACTAAACTAACTAAACTAACTAAACTAACTAAACTAACTAAACTAACTAAACTAACTAAACTAACTAAACTAACTAAACTAACTAAACTAACTAAACTAACTAAACTAACTAAACTAACTAAACTAACTAAACTAACTAAACTAACTAAACTAACTAAACTAACTAAACTAACTAAACTAACTAAACTAACTAAACTAACTAAACTAACTAAACTAACTAAACTAACTAAACTAACTAAACTAACTAAACTAACTAAACTAACTAAACTAACTAAACTAACTAAACTAACTAAACTAACTAAACTAACTAAACTAACTAAACTAACGAAACTAACTAAACTAACTAAACTAACTAAACTAACTAAACTAACTAAACTAACTAAACTAACTAAACTAACTAAACTAACTAAACTAACTAAACTAACTAAACTAACTAAACTAACTAAACTAACTAAACTAACTAAACTAACTAAACTAACTAAACTAACTAAACTAACTAAACTAACTAAACTAACTAAACTAACTAAACTAACTAAACTAACTAAACTAACTAAACTAACTAAACTAACTAAACTAACTAAACTAACTAAACTAACTAAACTAACTAAACTAACGAAACTAACTAAACTAACTAAACTAACTAAACTAACTAAACTAACTAAACTAACTAAACTAACTAAACTAACTAAACTAACTAAACTAACTAAACTAACTAAACTAACTAAACTAACTAAACTAACTAAACTAACTAAACTAACTAAACTAACTAAACTAACTAAACTAACTAAACTAACTAAACTAACTAAACTAACTAAACTAACTAAACTAACTAAACTAACTAAACTAACTAAACTAACTAAACTAACTAAACTAACTAAACTAACTAAACTAACTAAACTAACTAAACTAACTAAACTAACTAAACTAACTAAACTAACTAAACTAACTAAACTAACTAAACTAACTAAACTAACTAAACTAACTAAACTAACTAAACTAACTAAACTAACTAAACTAACTAAACTAACTAAACTAACTAAACTAACTAAACTAACTAAACTAACTAAACTAACTAAACTAACTAAACTAACTAAACTAACTAAACTAACTAAACTAACTAAACTAACTAAACTAACTAAACTAACTAAACTAACTAAACTAACTAAACTCACTAAACTAACTAAACTAACTAAACTAACTAAACTAACTAAACTAACTAAACTAACTAAACTAACTAAACTAACTAAACTAACTAAACTAACTAAACTAACTAAACTAACTAAACTAACTAAACTAACTAAACTAACTAAACTAACTAAACTAACTAAACTAACTAAACTAACTAAACTAACTAAACTAACTAAACTAACTAAACTAACTAAACTAACTAAACTAACTAAACTAACTAAACTAACTAAACTAACTAAACTAACTAAACTAACTAAACTAACTAAGCTAACTAAACTAACTAAACTAACTAAACTAACTAAACTAACTAAACTAACTAAACTAACTAAACTAACTAAACTAACTAAACTAACTAAACTAACTAAACTAACTAAACTAACTAAACTAACTAAACTAACTAAACTAACTAAACTAACTAAACTAACTAAACTAACTAAACTAACTAAACTAACTAAACTAACTAAACTAACTAAACTAACTAAACTAACTAAACTAACTAAACTAACTAAACTAACTAAACTAACTAAACTAACTAAACTAACTAAACTAACTAAACTAACTAAACTAACTAAACTAACTAAACTAACTAAACTAACTAAACTAACTAAACTAACTAAACTAACTATACTAACTAAACTAACTAAACTAACTAAACTAACTAAACTAACTAAACTAACTAAACTAACTAAACTAACTAAACTAACTAAACTAACTAAACTAACTAAACTAACTAAACTAACTAAACTAACTAAACTAACTAAACTAACTAAACTAACTAAACTAACGAAACTAACTAAACTAACTAAACTAACTAAACTAACTAAACTAACTAAACTAACTAAACTAACTAAACTAACTAAACTAACTAAACTAACTAAACTAACTAAACTAACTAAACTAACTAAACTAACTAAACTAACTAAACTAACTAAACTAACTAAACTAACTAAACTAACTAAACTAACTAAACTAACTAAACTAACTAAACTAACTAAACTAACTAAACTAACTAAACTAACTAAACTAACTAAACTAACTAAACTAACTAAACTAACTAAACTAACTAAACTAACTAAACTAACTAAACTAACTAAACTAACTAAACTAACTAAACTAACTAAACTAACTAAACTAACTAAACTAACTAAACTAACTAAACTAACTAAACTAACTAAACTAACTAAACTAACTAAACTAACTAAACTAACTAAACTAACTAGACTAACTAAACTAACTAAACTAACTAAACTAACTAAACTAACTAAACTAACTAAACTAACTAAACTAACTAAACTAACTAAACTAACTAAACTAACTAAACTAACTAAACTAACTAAACTAACTAAACTAACTAAACTGACTAAACTAACTAAACTAACTAAACTAACTAAACTAACTAAACTAACTAAACTAACTAAACTAACTAAACTAACTAAACTAACTAAACTAACTAAACTAACTAAACTAACTAAACTAACTAAACTAACTAAACTAACTAAACTAACTAAACTAACTAAACTAACTAAACTAACTAAACTAACTAAACTAACTAAACTAACTAAACTAACTAAACTAACTAAACTAACTAAACTAACTAAACTAACTAAACTAACTAAACTAACTAAACTAACTAAACTAACTAAACTAACTAAACTAACTAAACTAACTAAACTAACTAAACTAACTAAACTAACTAAACTAACTAAACTAACTAAACTAACTAAACTAACTAAACTAACTAAACTAACTAAACTAACTAAACTAACTAAACTAACTAAACTAACTAAACTAACTAAACTAACTAAACTAACTAAACTAACTAAACTAACTAAACTAACTAAACTAACTAAACTAACTAAACTAACTAAACTAACTAAACTAACTAAACTAACTAAACTAACTAAACTAACTAAACTAACTAAACTAACTAAACTAACGAAACTAACTAAACTAACTAAACTAACTAAACTAACTAAACTAACTAAACTAACTAAACTAACTAAACTAACTAAACTAACTAAACTAACTAAACTAACTAAACTAACTAAACTAACTAAACTAACTAAACTAACTAAACTAACTAAACTAACTAAACTAACTAAACTAACTAAACTAACTAAACTAACTAAACTAACTAAACTAACTAAACTAACTAAACTAACTAAACTAACTAAACTAACTAAACTAACTAAACTAACTAAACTAACTAAACTAACTAAACTAACTAAACTAACTAAACTAACTAAACTAACTAAACTAACTAAACTAACTAAACTAACTAAACTAACTAAACTAACTAAACTAACTAAACTAACTAAACTAACTAAACTAACTAAACTAACTAAACTAACTAAACTAACTAAACTAACTAAACTAACTAAACTAACTAAACTAACTAAACTAACTAAACTAACTAAACTAACTAAACTAACTAAACTAACTAAACTAACTAAACTAACTAAACTAACTAAACTAACTAAACTAACTAAACTAACTAAACTAACTAAACTAACTAAACTAACTAAACTAACTAAACTAACTAAACTAACTAAACTAACTAAACTAACTAAACTAACTAAACTAACTAAACTAACTAAACTAACTAAACTAACTAAACTAACTAAACTAACTAAACTAACTAAACTAACTAAACTAACTAAACTAACTAAACTAACTAAACTAACTAAACTAACTAAACTAACTAAACTAACTAAACTAACTAAACTAACTAAACTAACTAAACTAACTAAACTAACTAAACTAACTAAACTAACTAAACTAACTAAACTAACTAAACTAACTAAACTAACTAAACTAACTAAACTAACTAAACTAACTAAACTAACTAAACTAACTAAACTAACTAAACTAACTAAACTAACTAAACTAACTAAACTAACTAAACTAACTAAACTAACTAAACTAACTAAACTAACTAAACTAACTAAACTAACTAAACTAACTAAACTAACTAAACTAAGTAAACTAACTAAACTAACTAAACTAACTAAACTAACTAAACTAACTAAACTAACTAAACTAACTAAACTAACTAAACTAACTAAACTAACTAAACTAACTAAACTAACTAAACTAACTAAACTAACTAAACTAACTAAACTAACTAAACTAACTAAACTAACTAAACTAACTAAACTAACTAAACTAACTAAACTAACTAAACTAACTAAACTAACTAAACTAACTAAACTAACTAAACTAGCTAAACTAACTAAACTAACTAAACTAACTAAACTAACTAAACTAACTAAACTAACTAAACTAACTAAACTAACTAAACTAACTAAACTAACTAAACTAACTAAACTAACTAAACTAACTAAACTAACTAAACTAACTAAACTAACTAAACTAACTAAACTAACTAAACTAACTAAACTAACTAAACTAACTAAACTAACTAAACTAACTAAACTAACTAAACTAACTAAACTAACTAAACTAACTAAACTAACTAAACTAACTAAACTAACTAAACTAACTAAACTAACTAAACTAACTAAACTAACTAAACTAACTAAACTAACTAAACTAACTAAACTAACTAAACTAACTAAACTAACTAAACTAACTAAACTAACTAAACTAACTAAACTAACTAAACTAACTAAACTAACTAAACTAACTAAACTAACTAAACTAACTAAACTAACTAAACTAACTAAACTAACTAAACTAACTAAACTAACTAAACTAACTAAACTAACTAAACTAACTAAACTAACTAAACTAACTAAACTAACTAAACTAACTAAACTAACTAAACTAACTAAACTAACTAAACTAACTAAACTAACTAAACTAACTAAACTAACTAAACTAACTAAACTAACTAAACTAACTAAACTAACTAAACTAACTAAACTAACTAAACTAACTAAACTAACTAAACTAACTAAACTAACTAAACTAACTAAACTAACTAAACTAACTAAACTAAACTAACTAAACTAACTAAACTAACTAAACTAACTAAACTAACTAAACTAACTAAACTAACTAAACTAACTAAACTAACTAAACTAACTAAACTAACTAAACTAACTAAACTAAACTAAACTAACTAAACTAACTAAACTAACTAAACTAACTAAACTAACTAAACTAACTAAACTAACTAAACTAACTAAACTAACTAAACTAACTAAACTAACTAAACTAACTAAACTAACTAAACTAACTAAACT
>CALUEK010000467.1:0-25426 GCA_944039245.1 Nebria salina | reverse complement strand
TTTTAACTAAACTAACTAAACTAACTAAACTAACTAAACTAACTAACAACTAACTAAAACTAACTAAACTAACTAATAACTAAACTAAAACTAAACTAACTAAACTAACTAAACTAACTAAACTAACTAAACTAACTAAACTAACTAAACTAACTAACTAACTAAAATAACTAAAAACTAAACTAACTAAACTAACTAAAACTAACTAAACTAACTAAACTAACTAAACTAACTAAACTAACTAAACTAACTAAACTAACTAAACTAACTAAACTAACTAAACTAACTAAACTAACTAAACTAACTAAACAACTAAACTAACTAAACTAACTAAACTAACTAAACTAACTAAACCTAACTAAACTAACTAAACTAACTAAACTAACTAAACTAACTAAACTAACTAAACTAACTAAACTAACTAAACTAACTAAACTAACTAAACTAACTAAACTAACTAAACTAACTAAACTAACTAAACTAACTAAACTAACTAAACTAACTAAACTAACTAAACTAACTAAACTAACTAAACTAACTAAACTAACTAAACTAACTAAACTAACTAAACTAACTAAACTAACTAAACTAACTAAACTAACTAAACTAACTAAACTAACTAAACTAACTAAACTAACTAAACTAACTAAACTAACTAAACTAACTAAACTAACTAAACTAACTAAACTAACTAAACTAACTAAACTAACTAAACTAACTAAACTAACTAAACTAACTAAACTAACTAAACTAAACTAAACTAACTAAACTAACTAAACTAACTAAACTAACTAAACTAACTAAACTAACTAAACTAACTAAACTAACTAAACTAACTAAACTAACTAAACTAACTAAACTAACTAAACTAACTAAACTAACTAAACTAACTAAACTAACTAAACTAACTAAACTAACTAAACTAACTAAACTAACTAAACTAACTAAACTAACTAAACTAACTAAACTAACTAAACTAACTAAACTAACTAAACTAACTAAACTAACTAAACTAACTAAACTAACTAAACTAACTAAACTAACTAAACTAACTAAACTAACTAAACTAACTAAACTAACTAAACTCACTAAACTAACTAAACTAACTAAACTAACTAAACTAACTAAACTAACTAAACTAACTAAACTAACTAAACTAACTAAACTAACTAAACTAACTAAACTAACTAAACTAACTAAACTAACTAAACTAACTAAACTAACTAAACTAACTAAACTAACTAAACTAACTAAACTAACTAAACTAACTAAACTAACTAAACTAACTAAACTAACTAAACTAACTAAACTAACTAAACTAACTAAACTAACTAAACTAACTAAACTAACTAAACTAACTAAACTAACTAAACTAACTAAACTAACTAAACTAACTAAACTAACTAAACTAACTAAACTAACTAAACTAACTAAACTAACTAAACTAACTAAACTAACTAAACTAACTAAACTAACTAAACTAACTAAACTAACTAAACTAACTAAACTAACTAAACTAACTAAACTAACTAAACTAACTAAACTAACTAAACTAACTAAACTAACTAAACTAACTAAACTAACTAAACTAACTAAACTAACTAAACTAACTAAACTAACTAAACTAACTAAACTAACTAAACTAACTAAACTAACTAAACTAACTAAACTAACTAAACTAACTAAACTAACTAAACTAACTAAACTAAACTAAACTAACTAAACTAACTAAACTAACTAAACTAACTAAACTAACTAAACTAACTAAACTAACTAAACTAACTAAACTAACTAAACTAACTAAACTAACTAAACTAACTAAACTAACTAAACTAACTAAACTAACTAAACTAACTAAACTAACTAAACTAACTAAACTAACTAAACTAACTAAACTAACTAAACTAACTAAACTAACTAAACTAACTAAACTAACTAAACTAACTAAACTAACTAAACTAACTAAACTAACTAAACTAACTAAACTAACTAAACTAACTAAACTAACTAAACTAACTAAACTAACTAAACTAACTAAACTAACTAAACTAACTAAACTAACTAAACTAACTAAACTAACTAAACTAACTAAACTGACTAAACTAACTAAACTAACTAAACTAACTAAACTAACTAAACTAACTAAACTAACTAAACTAACTAAACTAACTAAACTAACTAAACTAACTAAACTAACTAAACTAACTAAACTAACTAAACTAACTAAACTAACTAAACTAACTAAACTAACTAAACTAACTAAACTAACTAAACTAACTAAACTAACTAAACTAACTAAACTAACTAAACTAACTAAACTAACTAAACTAACTAAACTAACTAAACTAACTAAACTAACTAAACTAACTAAACTAACTAAACTAACTAAACTAACTAAACTAACTAAACTAACTAAACTAACTAAACTAACTAAACTAACTAAACTAACTAAACTAACTAAACTAACTAAACTAACTAAACTAACTAAACTAACTAAACTAACTAAACTAACTAAACTAACTAAACTAACTAAACTAACTAAACTAACTAAACTAACTAAACTAACTAAACTAACTAAACTAACTAAACTAACTAAACTAACTAAACTAACTAAACTAACTAAACTAACTAAACTAACTAAACTAACTAAACTAACTAAACTAACTAAACTAACTAAACTAACTAAACTAACTAAACTAACTAAACTAACTAAACTAACTAAACTAACTAAACTAACTAAACTAACTAAACTAACTAAACTAACTAAACTAACTAAACTAACTAAACTAACTAAACTAACTAAACTAACTAAACTAACTAAACTAACTAAACTAACTAAACTAACTAAACTAACTAAACTAACTAAACTAACTAAACTAACTAAACTAACTAAACTAACTAAACTAACTAAACTAACTAAACTAACTAAACTAACTAAACTAACTAAACTAACTAAACTAACTAAACTAACTAAACTAACTAAACTAACTAAACTAACTAAACTAACTAAACTAACTAAACTAACTAAACTAACTAAACTAACTAAACTAACTAAACTAACTAAACTAACGAAACTAACTAAACTAACTAAACTAACTAAACTAACTAAACTAACTAAACTAACTAAACTAACTAAACTAACTAAACTAACTAAACTAACTAAACTAACTAAACTAACTAAACTAACTAAACTAACTAAACTAACTGAACTAACTAAACTAACTAAACTAACTAAACTAACTAAACTAACTAAACTAACTAAACTAACTAAACTAACTAAACTAACTAAACTAACTAAACTAACTAAACTAACTAAACTAACTAAACTAACTAAACTAACTAAACTAACTAAACTAACTAAACTAACTAAACTAACTAAACTAACTAAACTAACTAAACTAACTAAACTAACTAAACTAACTAAACTAACTAAACTAACTAAACTAACTAAACTAACTAAACTAACTAAACTAACTAAACTAACTAAACTAACTAAACTAACTAAACTAACTAAACTAACTAAACTAACTAAACTAACTAAACTAACTAAACTAACTAAACTAACTAAACTAACTAAACTAACTAAACTAACTAAACTAACTAAACTAACTAAACTAACTAAACTAACTAAACTAACTAAACTAACTAAACTAACTAAACTAACTAAACTAACTAAACTAACTAAACTAACTAAACTAACTAAACTAACTAAACTAACTAAACTAACTAAACTAACTAAACTAACTAAACTAACTAAACTAACTAAACTAACTAAACTAACTAAACTAACTAAACTAACTAAACTAACTAAACTAACTAAACTAACTAAACTAACTAAACTAACTAAACTAACTAAACTAACTAAACTAACGAAACTAACTAAACTAACTAAACTAACTAAACTAACTAAACTAACTAAACTAACTAAACTAACTAAACTAACTAAACTAACTAAACTAACTAAACTAACTAAACTAACTAAACTAACTAAACTAACTAAACTAACTAAACTAACTAAACTAACTAAACTAACTAAACTAACTAAACTAACTAAACTAACTAAACTAACTAAACTAACTAAACTAACTAAACTAACTAAACTAACTAAACTAACTAAACTAACTAAACTAACTAAACTAACTAAACTAACTAAACTAACTAAACTAACTAAACTAACTAAACTAACTAAACTAACTAAACTAACTAAACTAACTAAACTAACTAAACTAACTAAACTAACTAAACTAACTAAACTAACTAAACTAACTAAACTAACTAAACTAACTAAACTAACTAAACTAACTAAACTAACTAAACTAACTAAACTAACTAAACTAACTAAACTAACTAAACTAACTAAACTAACTAAACTAACTAAACTAACTAAACTAACTAAACTAACTAAACTAACTAAACTAACTAAACTAACTAAACTAACTAAACTAACTAAACTAACTAAACTAACTAAACTAACTAAACTAACTAAACTAACTAAACTAACTAAACTAACTAAACTAACTAAACTAACTAAACTAACTAAACTAACTAAACTAACTAAACTAACTAAACTAACTAAACTAACTAAACTAACTAAACTAACTAAACTAACTAAACTAACTAAACTAACTAAACTAACTAAACTAACTAAACTAACTAAACTAACTAAACTAACTAAACTAACTAAACTAACTAAACTAACTAAACTAACTAAACTAACTAAACTAACTAAACTAACTAAACTAACTAAACTAACTAAACTAACTAAACTAACTAAACTAACTAAACTAACTAAACTAACTAAACTAACTAAACTAACTAAACTAACTAAACTAACTAAACTAACTAAACTAACTAAACTAACTAAACTAACTAAACTAACTAAACTAACTAAACTAACTAAACTAACTAAACTAACTAAACTAACTAAACTAACTAAACTAACTAAACTAACTAAACTAACTAAACTAACTAAACTAACTAAACTAACTAAACTAACTAAACTAACTAAACTAACTAAACTAACTAAACTAACTAAACTAACTAAACTAACTAAACTAACTAAACTAACTAAACTAACTAAACTAACTAAACTAACTAAACTAACTAAACTAACTAAACTAACTAAACTAACTAAACTAACTAAACTAACTAAACTAACTAAACTAACTAAACTAACTAAACTAACTAAACTAACTAAACTAACTAAACTAACTAAACTAACTAAACTAACTAAACTAACTAAACTAACTAAACTAACTAAACTAACTAAACTAACTAAACTAACTAAACTAACTAAACTAACTAAACTAACTAAACTAACTAAACTAACTAAACTAACTAAACTAACTAAACTAACTAAACTAACTAAACTAACTAAACTAACTAAACTAACTAAACTAACTAAACTAACTAAACTAACTAAACTAACTAAACTAACTAAACTAACTAAACTAACTAAACTAACTAAACTAACTAAACTAACTAAACTAACTAAACTAACTAAACTAACTAAACTAACTAAACTAACTAAACTAACTAAACTAACTAAACTAACTAAACTAACTAAACTAACTAAACTAACTAAACTAACTAAACTAACTAAACTAACTAAACTAACGAAACTAACTAAACTAACTAAACTAACTAAACTAACTAAACTAACTAAACTAACTAAACTAACTAAACTAACTAAACTAACTAAACTAACTAAACTAACTAAACTAACTAAACTAACTAAACTAACTAAACTAACTAAACTAACTAAACTAACTAAACTAACTAAACTAACTAAACTAACTAAACTAACTAAACTAACTAAACTAACTAAACTAACTAAACTAACTAAACTAACTAAACTAACTAAACTAACTAAACTAACTAAACTAACTAAACTAACTAAACTAACTAAACTAACTAAACTAACTAAACTAACTAAACTAACTAAACTAACTAAACTAACTAAACTAACTAAACTAACTAAACTAACTAAACTAACTAAACTAACTAAACTAACTAAACTAACTAAACTAACTAAACTAACTAAACTAACTAAACTAACTAAACTAACTAAACTAACTAAACTAACTAAACTAACTAAACTAACTAAACTAACTAAACTAACTAAACTAACTAAACTAACTAAACTAACTAAACTAACTAAACTAACTAAACTAACTAAACTAACTAAACTAACTAAACTAACTAAACTAACTAAACTAACTAAACTAACTAAACTAACTAAACTAACTAAACTAACTAAACTAACTAAACTAACTAAACTAACTAAACTAACTAAACTAACTAAACTAACTAAACTAACTAAACTAACTAAACTAACTAAACTAACTAAACTAACTAAACTAACTAAACTAACTAAACTAACTAAACTAACTAAACTAACTAAACTAACTAAACTAACTAAACTAACTAAACTAACTAAACTAACTAAACTAACTAAACTAACTAAGCTAACTAAACTAACTAAACTAACTAAACTAACTAAACTAACTAAACTAACTAAACTAACTAAACTAACTAAACTAACTAAACTAACTAAACTAACTAAACTAACTAAACTAACTAAACTAACTAAACTAACTAAACTAACTAAACTAACTAAACTAACTAAACTAACTAAACTAACTAAACTAACTAAACTAACTAAACTAACTAAACTAACTAAACTAACTAAACTAACTAAACTAACTAAACTAACTAAACTAACTAGACTAACTAAACTAACTAAACTAACTAATCTAACTAAACTAACTAAACTAACTAAACTAACTAAACTAACTAAACTAACTAAACTAACTAAACTAACTAAACTAACTAAACTAACTAAACTAACTAAACTAACTAAACTAACTAAACTAACTAAACTAACTAAACTAACTAAACTAACTAAACTAACTAAACTAACTAAACTAACTAAACTAACTAAACTAACTAAACTAACTAAACTAACTAAACTAACTAAACTAACTAAACTAACTAAACTAACTAAACTAACTAAACTAACTAAACTAACTAAACTAACTAAACTAACTAAACTAACTAAACTAACTAAACTAACTAAACTAACTAAACTAACTAAACTAACTAAACTAACTAAACTAACTAAACTAACTAAACTAACTAAACTAACTAAACTAACTAAACTAACTAAACTAACTAAACTAACTAAACTAACTAAACTAACTAAACTAACTAAACTAACTAAACTAACTAAACTAACTAAACTAACTAAACTAACTAAACTAACTAAACTAACTAAACTAACTAAACTAACTAAACTAACTAAACTAACTAAACTAACGAAACTAACTAAACTAACTAAACTAACTAAACTAACTAAACTAACTAAACTAACTAAACTAACTAAACTAACTAAACTAACTAAACTAACTAAACTAACTAAACTAACTAAACTAACTAAACTAACTAAACTAACTAAACTAACTAAACTAACTAAACTAACTAAACTAACTAAACTAACTAAACTAACTAAACTAACTAAACTAACTAAACTAACTAAACTAACTAAACTAACTAAACTAACTAAACTAACTAAACTAACTAAACTAACTAAACTAACTAAACTAACTAAACTAACTAAACTAACTAAACTAACTAAACTAACTAAACTAACTAAACTAACTAAACTAACTAAACTAACTAAACTAACTAAACTAACTAAACTAACTAAACTAACTAAACTAACTAAACTAACTAAACTAACTCAACTAACTAAACTAACTAAACTAACTAAACTAACTAAACTAACTAAACTAACTAAACTAACTAAACTAACTAAACTAACTAAACTAACTAAACTAACTAAACTAACTAAACTAACTAAACTAACTAAACTAACTAAACTAACTAAACTAACTAAACTAACTAAACTAACTAAACTAACTAAACTAACTAAACTAACTAAACTAACTAAACTAACTAAACTAACTAAACTAACTAAACTAACTAAACTAACTAAACTAACTAAACTAACTAAACTAACTAAACTAACTAAACTAACTAAACTAACTAAACTAACTAAACTAACTAAACTAACTAAACTAACTAAACTAACTAAACTAACTAAACTAACTAAACTAACTAAACTAACTAAACTAACTAAACTAACTAAACTAACTAAACTAACTAAACTAACTAAACTAACTAAACTAACTAAACTAACTAAACTAACTAAACTAACTAAACTAACTAAACTAACTAAACTAACTAAACTAACTAAACTAACTAAACTAACTAAACTAACTAAACTAACTAAACTAACTAAACTAACTAAACTAACTAAACTAACTAAACTAACTAAACTAACTAAACTAACTAAACTAACTAAACTAACTAAACTAACTAAACTAACTAAACTAACTAAACTAACTAAACTAACTAAACTAACTAAACTAACTAAACTAACTAAACTAACTAAACTAACTAAACTAACTAAACTAACTAAACTAACTAAACTAACTAAACTAACTAAACTAACTAAACTAACTAAACTAACTAAACTAACTAAACTAACTAAACTAACTAAACTAACTAAACTAACTAAACTAACTAAACTAACTAAACTAACTAAACTAACTAAACTAACTAAACTAACTAAACTAACTAAACTAACTAAACTAACTAAACTAACTAAACCCTAACCTAACCTGTATAACTAACTAAACTAAACTAAAACTAAACTAACTAAACTAACTAACTAACTAACAACTAAACTAACTAAACCTAAACTAAACTACTAACTTAAAACTAACTAAACTAAACTAAAAATTTATGTTCTATTCAATCCGCCTTTTTATTCTCAACGACATCTTTCTCTTTGAAATACACCTGAATTACCCTAACAGGTTATGGGCCCAGGACGCCTGTATTTCTAGATATAACTACAGTGAAGGCTTGAGTGTTGTCGAGAATAAGGAAGATACACTTGTCTAGTCGTTGCCTTTGTGTTTGTGACACAGCAAAATGTCGAGCAAATTGTCAACGAAGAATATGCAGAAGTTCGACGGAACGAACTTTCTGGGCTGGAAGTTCCAGATCACGCAGATCTTAATGGCGAGTGATCTGTTGGACATCGTGAAAGGGGATCGAGTAATGCCAGAGAATGCAGCGTCGGTGGAAGGAAAAATTTGGGTCAAAGAGAACGCCAAGGCCATGTTTTTCATATCCTCGTCGATGGAATATTCCCAGCTCGAGCCTCTATTAACATCTGTTACTGCAAAGCAGATGTGGGACAAGTTGGGGACGATTCACGCGCACAAATCAGCGTCAAATAGACTGATTCTGACACAGAAGTTTCATGAGTATCGTATGGGTTCAACGGACACGGTTGTTCAGCACGTGGCTAGGATCCAAATCATGGCGACGCAGCTCATGGATCTTGGAGAGAATCTTTCCGATGTGACGATCATGGCGAAGGTGTTGGCGAGTTTGACACCAAAGTTCTCAGCCTTTCAAACTGCGTGGGACAGTGTTGAGCCAGCTAGACAAACGATCGAAAACTTGCAGGAACGTTTACTTCGAGAAGAAGGTAGGTTGAACGCTGATACAGTAGAAATAACAGCTTTTGCAGCGATGAAGCACACCAAAACAAGCGGTAAGGACTGGAAATCAAAACCGAAGAAGGACAAAAAGAAGAAAGAAAAGAAAGACGTTGAGTGCTTCAGTTGTCGGGCAAGAGGACATTTTGCGCGCGAGTGCCCCGAGCATAAACAAAAGAAAAATGTTCACGAAGGTAACAGTACTCAGAGAGTTGCATTTGTAGCGGTAAGCGCGACTGCAACTGAGACAAACAGTCAAATCGAACACAGTCGATACAGGCAGCCAGATGACTTACACCGACAAGCGGTGCTTGCTGTCAATCAAGACGATATCTGGTTTATTGATAGTGGGTGTTCAAAGCACGTCACGTTCAGGAGAGACTGGTTCACAGAGTTTCGTCCAAAAAGGGATGGCGACACGATATTGCTGGGCGATAATGGAGAGTGTCCTGTGACTGGTGAAGGAACGGTGATCGTGGACAGGCTAATAGATGGCCTCTGGAGCAAAGCGCAAATTGAGCACGTGTTGTATGTTCCGAGTGTCAGGAAAAATCTCTTTTCCGTCGGAATGTGTACATTACGCGGGTACTCAATCGTATTTCGGGAGGATGATGCGCTAATAATACGCGGCAACGAGATTCTCGCGACTGGAGTCAAGCAGTCAAACGGAATTTGCAGGTTGCTGTTTCGAGTGAGAGTTCAACAAACTCTGAACGAGGTAAACGTCTCAACAACGAGTTTGAAGGGGTGGCACGAGCGCCTTGGACATTTGAACAAGCGTGCCTTGTCCATGTTGGTAACGTGTGGCCTGGTGAACGGGGTAAGTCTGAGAAACAAGAAAGACTTCTTCTGTGATGCATGCAGACTAGGAAAAACGCATAGATTGCCGTTTAAGAAAATTCCTGTTTCTGTGAGTCGGGAACCAGGGGAGTATTTTTATAGCGACGTCTGCGGGCCGATGTCTGAGGATTCGATCGGTGGTGCGCGATATTTCATCATGTACAAAGACGATGCATCGGGGTTTAGACAAGTTTCCTTTCTCAAACACAAGTCAGATGTTTTTGAGAGCTTCAGGATCTTCGAACGCGCAGTTTCAAATAAATTCGGGCGTCCTATGAAAATTCTGAAAACTGACAATGGTCGTGAATACTGTAATGATCAGATGCGAAGGTATATGCAGTCTCGCGGAATTAAACACGAGACAACGGCTCCGTATACTCCCGAGCAAAACGGAAGAGCCGAGCGGGATAACCGGACGGTAGTGGAATGCGCGCGTACAATGTTACACGCGAAACAACTCGGGGTTTCGTTCTGGGCGGAAGCAATTAATACCGCGGTGTATCTACTTAATCGAGTTTTAGCAACTGGAGAGTACCACGTAAAAACGCCGTATGAGATCTGGACAGGTAAAAAACCAGATTTAGGACACGTGCGAGCATTCGGTGAGGAAGGCTACGAGCACGTGCCCAAGCAGTTTACACAAAAATTCGATGCCAGGGCGAAGAAGGTAATCCTCGTGGGCTATGACGGGGAGTCAACAAATTATCGGTTGTTTCATCCAGGTACAAAGAAGGTAACTGTCTCAAGAAATCTTATCTTTCACGAGAGCGTCGATGAAGAGACATGTTCAAGCGAGGCAACCGATGAAGAAAATTGCTTGGAGGAAACGGAAAACGAGCAGCCAGACGAATCGAGAAGAGAAGAACAGCGAGACGGTAAATCGCTGGGCAAGGTATCTGAGAATGTTCAACGCAACGAGAATCCACCTCTTGCGCCTACTAACCATGTTCGGGTGCTGAGAGATCGAGCACAGATACGTAAACCGACTTGGTTAACCGATTGTATTGATTTCGCGGAGTACAACGTGCCAAAAACTTTCAACGATGCTATAGGTGGGCCTGATGCTGCTCAGTGGAACGAAGCCATTGAAGAAGAGCTGAGGGCACACGAGAAAAATTGTACTTGGGAAATTGTACCGAAAAGTCAAACAAAAAGTGCAATTGATTCCAAATGGGTGTTTAAAACTATTCAAAATTCAGATGGAAGCGTGCGTCGATACAAGGCACGGCTTTGTGCAAGAGGATTTCTCCAGCAAAAAGGCGTGGACTTTGAGGAAACTTTTTCACCTGTCGTTCGTTATGACTCACTGAGAGTACTATTGGCAATAGTAACTCAGGAAGATCTAGAAATGGTACAGTTCGACGTCCGCACCGCGTTCTTATACGGAGATCTCCAGGAAGAAATTCACATGAAGATACCACTGGGCTTGAAAATCAAGCAAAATGCAAGTGAAGTGGTATGTCTGCTGAGAAAGTCACTGTATGGCCTGAAGCAGGCACCGAGATGCTGGAATCGCAAATTCTGTGGTTTTCTGCGGCGTTTCAACTTTGTACAAACCGATGCAGACGATTGCATATTTTACAGTCACTATAACGAAAATTGTGCGATTTATCTCGCGTTGTACGTGGACGATGGACTTCTAGCTTGTAAATCGCGAGTTGCGTTGGAAAATGTGATTGGAAAATTGAGGAGCGAGTTCGAGATTACAATCGGAGATTGTAGTAATTTTGTCGGACTGCAAATAACTCGCAATCGTACCGAGAAAACAATGTTTATAAATCAAGGCGTCTATACGCGAAGAATTCTTGAGCGATTTCGTATGAGTGAGGCAAAAGCGTTGTCGGTTCCTGCGGATCCAAACGTCACGCTGCAGCCTCTGGAGTCAAACGAAAAAAAAACTGTTCAACGGGCCATATCGGGAGGCTGTCGGGTCCCTTATGTTTCTCGCAACTGTATCCAGACCAGACATAGCGTTCGCTGTTAACACGGCAAGTAAATTTTTAAACAAACCCTCTGAGAATCACTGGCATGCAGTCAAACGTATTCTCGCGTTTCTAGTCGGTACTAAGGATCAAGGAATAATGTATCAAAGCGGCGGAAGCGAGCCACACTTGATAGGTTACTCAGACGCGGATTATGCAAGCGATCTAGAAACAAGACGCTCAACAACAGGATATGTGTTCAGTATCGCAAACGGTCCAGTGTCATGGGCGTCTCAGAGACAGAAATTGGTAGTTCTCAGTACAACGGAAGCGGAATATGTTGCCGCTTTAGCTGCTGCTAAGGAGGCTATATGGCTTAGAAGATTGTTGGCTGGCATCGGTTATCAATGCAGAGAAGCAACAATACTGTTTGTTGATAACCAGAGTACAATTCGCCTAGCTAAAAATCCTGAGTTCCATAAGCGAACCAAACATATTGACATCCGTTATCATCAATTGCGCGAGATAGTTGAGGCAGGAATTCTCTGCGTAGTTTATACATCTTCGGAAACCCAACGTGCAGATATTTTCACCAAAGCGCTACCGCGAAATCGTTTTCTAGCTCACAGTGAGAGCATTGGATTGTATGTATGCAACGATGGGAAAAATATTTAGACGGCGGAAGTGTTAAATATTACTCTTGCATATTTTTACTTTCTAGTAGGTGGTGTATTCATTTTGTTCTCAACAACGGTTGTTATGTATTTTTACTGTACTGTCTAAAACAACTTAAATAAAGTTCTCCTGTTTATGTTCTATTCAATCCGCCTTTTTATTCTCAACGACATCTTTCTCTTTGAAATACACCTGAATTACCCTAACAAAACTAACTAAACTAACTAAACTAACTAAACTAACTAAACTAACTAAACTAACTAAACTAACTAAACTAACTAAACTAACTAAACTAACTAAACTAACTAAACTAACTAAACTAACTAAACTAACTAAACTAACTAAACTAACTAAACTAACTAAACTAACTAAACTAACTAAACTAACTAAACTAACTAAACTAACTAAACTAACTAAACTAACTAAACTAACTAAACTAACTAAACTAACTAAACTAACTAAACTAACTAAACTAACTAAACTAACTAAACTAACTAAACTAACTAAACTAACTAAACTAACTAAACTAACTAAACTAACTAAACTAACTAAACTAACTAAACTAACTAAACTAACTAAACTAACTAAACTAACTAAACTAACTAAACTAACTAAACTAACTAAACTAACTAAACTAACTAAACTAACTAAACTAACTAAACTAACTAAACTAACTAAACTAACTAAACTAACTAAACTAACTAAACTAACTAAACTAACTAAACTAACTAAACTAACTAAACTAACTAAACTAACTAAACTAACTAAACTAACTAAACTAACTAAACTAACTAAACTAACTAGACTAACTAAACTAACTAAACTAACTAAACTAACTAAACTAACTAAACTAACTAAACTAACTAAACTAACTAAACTAACTAAACTAACTAAACTAACTAAACTAACTAAACTAACTAAACTAACTAAACTAACTAAACTAACTAAACTAACTAAACTAACTAAACTAACTAAACTAACTAAACTAACTAAACTAACTAAACTAACTAAACTAACTAAACTAACTAAACTAACTAAACTAACTAAACTAACTAAACTAACTAAACTAACTAAACTAACTAAACTAACTAAACTAACTAAACTAACTAAACTAACTAAACTAACTAAACTAACTAAACTAACTAAACTAACTAAACTAACTAAACTAACTAAACTAACTAAACTAACTAAACTAACTAAACTAACTAAACTAACTAAACTAACTAAACTAACTAAACTAACTAAACTAACTAAACTAACTAAACTAACTAAACTAACTAAACTAACTAAACTAACTAAACTAACTAAACTAACTAAACTAACTAAACTAACTAAACTAACTAAACTAACTAAACTAACTAAACTAACTAAACTAACTAAACTAACTAAACTAACTAAACTAACTAAACTAACTAAACTAACTAAACTAACTAAACTAACTAAACTAACTAAACTAACTAAACTAACTAAACTAACTAAACTAACTAAACTAACTAAACTAACTAAACTAACTAAACTAACTAAACTAACTAAACTAACTAAACTAACTAAACTAACTAAACTAACTAAACTAACTAAACTAACTAAACTAACTAAACTAACTAAACTAACTAAACTAACTAAACTAACTAAACTAACTAAACTAACTAAACTAACTAAACTAACTAAACTAACGAAACTAACTAAACTAACTAAACTAACTAAACTAACTAAACTAACTAAACTAACTAAACTAACTAAACTAACTAAACTAACTAAACTAACTAAACTAACTAAACTAACTAAACTAACTAAACTAACTAAACTAACTAAACTAACTAAACTAACTAAACTAACTAAACTAACTAAACTAACTAAACTAACTAAACTAACTAAACTAACTAAACTAACTAAACTAACTAAACTAACTAAACTAACTAAACTAACTAAACTAACTAAACTAACTAAACTAACTAAACTAACTAAACTAACTAAACTAACTAAACTAACTAAACTAACTAAACTAACTAAACTAACTAAACTAACTAAACTAACTAAACTAACTAAACTAACTAAACTAACTAAACTAACTAAACTAACTAAACTAACTAAACTAACTAAACTAACTAAACTAACTAAACTAACTAAACTAACTAAACTAACTAAACTAACTAAACTAACTAAACTAACTAAACTAACTAAACTAACTAAACTAACTAAACTAACTAAACTAACTAAACTAACTAAACTAACTAAACTAACTAAACTAACTAAACTAACTAAACTAACTAAACTAACTAAACTAACTAAACTAACTAAACTAACTAAACTAACTAAACTAACTAAACTAACTAAACTAACTAAACTAACTAAACTAACTAAACTAACTAAACTAACTAAACTAACTAAACTAACTAAACTAACTAAACTAACTAAACTAACTAAACTAACTAAACTAACTAAACTAACTAAACTAACTAAACTAACTAAACTAACTAAACTAACTAAACTAACTAAACTAACTAAACTAACTAAACTAACTAAACTAACTAAACTAACTAAACTAACTAAACTAACTAAACTAACTAAGCTAACTAAACTAACTAAACTAACTAAACTAACTAAACTAACTAAACTAACTAAACTAACTAAACTAACTAAACTAACTAAACTAACTAAACTAACTAAACTAACTAAACTAACTAAACTAACTAAACTAACTAAACTAACTAAACTAACTAAACTAACTAAACTAACTAAACTAACTAAACTAACTAAACTAACTAAACTAACTAAACTAACTAAACTAACTAAACTAACTAAACTAACTAAACTAACTAAACTAACTAAACTAACTAAACTAACTAAACTAACTAGACTAACTAAACTAACTAAACTAACTAAACTAACTAAACTAACTAAACTAACTAAACTAACTAAACTAACTAAACTAACTAAACTAACTAAACTAACTAAACTAACTAAACTAACTAAACTAACTAAACTAACTAAACTAACTAAACTAACTAAACTAACTAAACTAACTAAACTAACTAAACTAACTAAACTAACTAAACTAACTAAACTAACTAAACTAACTAAACTAACTAAACTAACTAAACTAACTAAACTAACTAAACTAACTAAACTAACTAAACTAACTAAACTAACTAAACTAACTAAACTAACTAAACTAACTAAACTAACTAAACTAACTAAACTGACTAAACTAACTAAACTAACTAAACTAACTAAACTAACTAAACTAACTAAACTAACTAAACTAACTAAACTAACTAAACTAACTAAACTAACTAAACTAACTAAACTAACTAAACTAACTAAACTAACTAAACTAACTAAACTAACTAAACTAACTAAACTAACTAAACTAACTAAACTAACTAAACTAACTAAACTAACTAAACTAACTAAACTAACTAAACTAACTAAACTAACTAAACTAACTAAACTAACTAAACTAACTAAACTAACTAAACTAACTAAACTAACTAAACTAACTAAACTAACTAAACTAACTAAACTAACTAAACTAACTAAACTAACTAAACTAACTAAACTAACTAAACTAACTAAACTAACTAAACTAACTAAACTAACTAAACTAACTAAACTAACTAAACTAACTAAACTAACTAAACTAACTAAACTAACTAAACTAACTAAACTAACTAAACTAACTAAACTAACTAAACTAACTAAACTAACTAAACTAACTAAACTAACTAAACTAACTAAACTAACTAAACTAACTAAACTAACTAAACTAACTAAACTAACTAAACTAACTAAACTAACTAAACTAACTAAACTAACTAAACTAACTAAACTAACTAAACTAACTAAACTAACTAAACTAACTAAACTAACTAAACTAACTAAACTAACTAAACTAACTAAACTAACTAAACTAACTAAACTAACTAAACTAACTAAACTAACTAAACTAACTAAACTAACTAAACTAACTAAACTAACTAAACTAACTAAACTAACTAAACTAACTAAACTAACTAAACTAACTAAACTAACTAAACTAACTAAACTAACTAAACTAACTAAACTAACTAAACTAACTAAACTAACTAAACTAACTAAACTAACTAAACTAACTAAACTAACTAAACTAACTAAACTAACTAAACTAACTAAACTAACTAAACTAACTAAACTAACTAAACTAACTAAACTAACTAAACTAACTAAACTAACTAAACTAACTAAACTAACTAAACTAACTAAACTAACTAAACTAACTAAACTAACTAAACTAACTAAACTAACTAAACTAACTAAACTAACTAAACTAACTAAACTAACTAAACTAACTAAACTAACTAAACTAACTAAACTAACTAAACTAACTAAACTAACTAAACTAACTAAACTAACTAAACTAACTAAACTAACTAAACTAACTAAACTAACTAAACTAACTAAACTAACTAAACTAACTAAACTAACTAAACTAACTAAACTAACTAAACTAACTAAACTAACTAAACTAACTAAACTAACTAAACTAACTAAACTAACTAAACTAACTAAACTAACTAAACTAACTAAACTAACTAAACTAACTAAACTAACTAAACTAACTAAACTAACTAAACTAACTAAACTAACTAAACTAACTAAACTAACTAAACTAACTAAACTAACTAAACTAACTAAACTAACTAAACTAACTAAACTAACTAAACTAACTAAACTAACTAAACTAACTAAACTAACTAAACTAACTAAACTAACTAAACTAACTAAACTAACTAAACTAACTAAACTAACTAAACTAACTAAACTAACTAAACTAACTAAACTAACTAAACTAACTAAACTAACTAAACTAACTAAACTAACTAAACTAACTAAACTAACTAAACTAACTAAACTAACTAAACTAACTAAACTAACTAAACTAACTAAACTAACTAAACTAACTAAACTAACTAAACTAACTAAACTAACTAAACTAACTAAACTAACTAAACTAACTAAACTAACTAAACTAACTAAACTAACTAAACTAACTAAACTAACTAAACTAACTAAACTAACTAAACTAACTAAACTAACTAAACTAACTAAACTAACTAAACTAACTAAACTAACTAAACTAACTAAACTAACTAAACTAACTAAACTAACTAAACTAACTAAACTAACTAAACTAACTAAACTAACTAAACTAACTAAACTAACTAAACTAACTAAACTAACTAAACTAACTAAACTAACTAAACTAACTAAACTAACTAAACTAACTAAACTAACTAAACTAACTAAACTAACTAAACTAACTAAACTAACTAAACTAACTAAACTAACTAAACTAACTAAACTAACTAAACTAACTAAACTAACTAAACTAACTAAACTAACTAAACTAACTAAACTAACTAAACTAACTAAACTAACTAAACTAACTAAACTAACTAAACTAACTAAACTAACTAAACTAACTAAACTAACTAAACTAACTAAACTAACTAAACTAACTAAACTAACTAAACTAACTAAACTAACTAAACTAACTAAACTAACTAAACTAACTAAACTAACTAAACTAACTAAACTAACTAAACTAACTAAACTAACTAAACTAACTAAACTAACTAAACTAACTAAACTAACTAAACTAACTCAACTAACTAAACTAACTAAACTAACTAGACTAACTAAACTAACTAAACTAACTAAACTAACTAAACTAACTAAACTAACTAAACTAACTAAACTAACTAAACTAACTAAACTAACTAAACTAACTAAACTAACTAAACTAACTAAACTAACTAAACTAACTAAACTAACTAAACTAACTAAACTAACTAAACTAACTAAACTAACTAAACTAACTAAACTAACTAAACTAACTAAACTAACTAAACTAACTAAACTAACTAAACTAACTAAACTAACTAAACTAACTAAACTAACTAAACTAACTAAACTAACTAAACTAACTAAACTAACTAAACTAACTAAACTAACTAAACTAACTAAACTAACTAAACTAACTAAACTAACTAAACTAACTAAACTAACTAAACTAACTAAACTAACTAAACTAACTAAACTAACTAAACTAACTAAACTAACTAAACTAACTAAACTAACTAAACTAACTAAACTAACTAAACTAACTAAACTAACTAAACTAACTAAACTAACTAAACTAACTAAACTAACTAAACTAACTAAACTAACTAAACTAACTAAACTAACTAAACTAACTAAACTAACTAAACTAACTAAACTAACTAAACTAACTAAACTAACTAAACTAACTAAACTAACTAAACTAACTAAACTAACTAAACTAACTAAACTAACTAAACTAACTAAACTAACTAAACTAACTAAACTAACTAAACTAACTAAACTAACTAAACTAACTAAACTAACTAAACTAACTAAACTAACTAAACTAACTAAACTAACTAAACTAACTAAACTAACTAAACTAACTAAACTAACTAAACTAACTAAACTAACTAAACTAACTAAACTAACTAAACTAACTAAACTAACTAAACTAACTAAACTAACTAAACTAACTAAACTAACTAAACTAACTAAACTAACTAAACTAACTAACTAAACTAACTAAACTAACTAAACTAACTAAACTAACTAAACTAAACTAACTAAACTAACTAAACTAACTAAACTAACTAAACTAACTAAACTAACTAAACTAACTAAACTAACTAAACTAACTAAACTAACTAAACTAACTAAACTAACTAAACTAACTAAACTAACTAAACTAACTAAACTAACTAAACTAACTAAACAACTAACTAAACTAACTAACTAAACTAACTAAACTAACTAAACTAACTAAACTAACTAAACTAACTAAACTAACTAAACTAACTAAACTAACTAAACTAACTAAACTAACTAAACTAACTAAACTAACTAAACTAACTAAACTAACTAAACTAACTAAACTAACTAAACTAACTAAACTAACTAAACTAACTAAACTAACTAAACTAACTAAACTAACTAAAACTAACTAAACTAACTAAACTAACTAAACTAACTAAACTAACTAAACTAACTAAACTAACTAAACTAACTAAACTAACTAAACTAACTAAACTAACTAAACTAACTAAACTAACTAAACTAACTAACTAACTAAACTAACTAACTAAACTAACTAAACTAACTAAACTAAACTAACTAAACTAACTAAACTAACTAAACTAACTAAACTACTAACTAACTAAACTAACTAAACTAACTAAACTAACTAAACTAACTAAACTAACCTAAACTAACTAAACTAACTAAACTAACTAAACTAACTAAACTAACTAAACTAACTAAACTAACTAAACTAACTAAACTAACTAAACTAACTAAACTAACTAAACTAACTAAACTAACTAAACTAACTAAACTAACTAAACTAACTAAACTAACTAAACTAACTAAACTAACTAAAACTAACTAAACTAACTAAACTAACTAAACTAACTAAACTAACTAAACTAACTAAACTAACTAAACTAACTAAACTAACTAAACTAACTAAACTAACTAAACTAACTAAACTAACTAAACTAACTAAACTAACTAAACTAACTAAACTAACTAAACTAACTAAACTAACTAACTAACTAAACTAACTAAACTAACTAAATAACTAACTAACTAAACTAACTAAACTAACTAAACTAACTAAACTAACTAAACTAACTAAACTAACTAAACTAACTAAACTAACTAAACTAACTAAACTAACTAAACTAACTAAACTAACTAAACTAACTAAACTAACTAAACTAACTAAACTAACTAAACTAACTAAACTAACTAAACTAACTAAACTAACTAAACTAACTAAACTAACTAAACTAACTAAACTAACTAAACTAACGAAAATAACTAAACTAACTAAACTAACTAAACTAACTAAACTAACTAAACTAACTAAACTAACTAAACTAACTAAACTAACTAAACTAACTAAACTAACTAAACTAACTAAACTAACTAAACTAACTAAACTAACTAAACTAACTAAACTAACTAAACTAACTAAACTAACTAAACTAACTAAACTAACTAAACTAACTAAACTAACTAAACTAACTAAACTAACTAAACTAACTAAACTAACTAAACTAACTAAACTAACTAAACTAACTAAACTAACTAAACTAACTAAACAACTAACTAACTAAAACTAACTAAACTAACTAAACTAACTAAACTAACTAAACTAACTAAACTAACTAAACTAACTAAACTAACTAAACTAACTAAACTAACTAAACTAACTAAACTAACTAAACTAACTAAAACTAACTAAACTAACTAAACTAACTAAACTAACTAAACTAACTAAACTAACTAAACTAACTAAACTAACTAAACTAACTAAACTAACTAAACTAACTAAACTAACTAAACTAACTAAACTAACTAAACTAACTAAACTAACTAAACTAACTAAACTAACTAAACTACAACTAAACTAACTAAACTAACTAAACTAACTAACTACTAACTAACCTAAACTAACTAAACTAACTAAACTAACTAAACTAACTAAACTACTAAACTAACTAAACTAACTAAACTAACTAAACTAACTAAACTAACTAAACTAACTAAACTAACTAAACTAACTAAACTAACTAAACTAACTAAACTAACTAAACTAACTAAACTAACTAAACTAACTAAACTAACTAAACTAACTAAACTAACTAAACTAACTAAACTAACTAAACTAACTAAACTAACTAACTAACTAACTAAACTAACTAAACTAACTAAACTAACTAAACTAACTAAAACTAACTAAACTAACTAAACTAACTAAACTAAACTAAACTAACTAAACTAACTAAACTAACTAAACTAACTAAACTAACTAAACTAACTAAACTAACTAAACTAACTAAACTAACTAAACTAACTAAACTAACTAAACTAACTAAACTAACTAAACTAACTAAACTAACTAAACTAACTAAACTAACTAAACTAACTAAACTAACTAAACTAACTAAACTAACTAAACTAACTAAACTAACTAAACTAACTAAACTAACTAAACTAACTAAACTAACTAAACTAACTAAACTAACTAAACTAACTAAACTAACTAAACTAACTAAACTAACTAAACTAACTAAACTAACTAAACTAACTAAACTAACTAAACTAACTAAACTAACTAAACTAACTAAACTAACTAAACTAACTAAACTAACTAAACTAACTAAACTAACTAAACTAACTAAACTAACTAAACTAACTAAACTAACTAAACTAACTAAACTAACTAACACTAACTAAACTAACTAAACTAACTAAACTAACTAAACTAACTAAACTAACTAAACTAACTAAACTAACTAAACTAACTAAACTAACTAAACTAACTAAACTAACTAAACTAACTAAACTAACTAAACTAACTAAACTAACTAACAACTAAACTAACTAAACTAACTAAACTAACTAAACTAACTAAACTAACTAAACTAACTAAACTAACTAAACTAACTAAACTAACTAAACTAACTAAACTAACTAAACTAACTAAACTAACTAAACTAACTAAACTAACTAAACTAACTAAACTAACTAAACTAACTAAACTAACTAAACTAACTAAACTAACTAAACTAACTAAACTAACTAAACTACTAAACTAACTAAACTAACTAAACTAACTAAACTAACTAAACTAACTAAACTAACTAAACTAACTAAACTAACTAAACAAACTAAACTAACTAAACTAACTAAACTAACTAAACTAACTAAACTAACTAACCTAACTAACTAAACTAACTAAACTAACTAAACTAACTAAACTAACTAAACTAACTAAACTAACTAAACTACTAAACTAACTAAACTAACTAAACTAACTAAACTAACTAAACTAACTAAACTAACTAAACTAACTAACTAAACTAACTAAACTAACTAAACTAACTAAACTAACTAAACTAACTAACTAACTAACTAAACTAACTAAACTAACTAAACTAACTAAACTAACTAAACTAACTAAACTAACTAAACTAACTAAACTAACTAAACTAACTAACTAACTAAACTAACTAAACTAACTAAACTAACTAAACTAACTAAACTACTAAACTAACAAACTAACTAAACTAACTAAACTAACTAAACTAACTAAACTAACTAAACTAACTAAACTAACTAAACTAACTAAACTAACTAAACTAACTAAACTAACTAAACTAACTAAACTAACTAAACTAACTAAACTAACTAAACTAACTAAACTAACTAAACTAACTAAACTAACTAAACTAACTAAACTAACTAAACTAACTAAACTAACTAAACTAACTAAACTAACTAAACTAACTAAACTAACTAAACTAACTAAACTAACTAAACTAACTAAACTAACTAAACTAACTAAACTAACTAAACTAACTAAACTAACTAAACTAACTAAATAACTAAACTAACTAAACTAACTAAACTAACTAAACTAACTAAACTAACTAAACTAACTAAACTAACTAAACTAACTAAACTAACTAAACTAACTAAACTAACTAAACTAACTAAACTAACTAAACTAACTAAACTAACTAAACTAACTAAACTAACTAAACTAACTAAACTAACTAAACTAACTAAACTAACTAAACTAACTAAACTAACTAAACTAACTAAACTAACTAAACTAACTAAACTAACTAAACTAACTAAACTAACTAAACTAACTAAACTAACTAAACTAACTAAACTAACTAAACTAACTAAACTAACTAAACTAACTAAACTAACTAAACTAACTAAACTAACTAAACTAACTAAACTAACTAAACTAACTAAACTAACTAAACTAACTAAACTAACTAAACTAACTAAACTAACTAAACTAACTAAACTAACTAAACCTAAACTAACTAAACTAACTAAACTAACTAAACTAACTAAACTAACTAAACTAACTAAACTAACTAAACTAACTAAACTAACTAAACTAACTAAACTAACTAAACTAACTAAACTAACTAAACTAACTAAACTAACTAAACTAACTAAACTAACTAAACTAACTAAACTAACTAAACTAACTAACCTAAACTAAACTAAACTAAACTAACTAAACTAACTAAACTAACTAAACTAACTAAACTAACTAAACTAACTAAACTAACTAAAACTAACTAAACTAACTAAACTAACTAAACTAACTAAACTAACTAAACTAACTAAACTAACTAAACTAACTAAACTAACTAAACTAACTAAACTAACTAAAACTAACTAAACTAACTAAACTAACTAAACTAACTAAACTAACTAAACTAACTAAACTAACTAAACTAACTAAACTAACTAAACTAACTAAACTAACTAAACTAACTAAACTAACTAAACTAACTAAACTAACTAAACTAACTAAACTAACTAAACTAACTAAACTAACTAAACTAACTAAACTAACTAAACTAACTAAACTAACTAAACTAACTAAACTAACTAAACTAACTAAACTAACTAAACTAACTAAACTAACTAAACTAACTAAACTAACTAAACTAACTAAACTATAACTAAACTAACTAAACTAACTAAACTAACTAAACTAACTAAACTAACTAAACTAACTAAACTAACTAAACTAACTAAACTAACTAAACTAACTAAACTAACTAAACTAACTAAACTAACTAAACTAACTAAACTAACTAAACTAACTAAACTAACTATACTAACTAAACTAACTAAACTAACTAAACTAACTAAACTAACTAAACTAACTAAACTAACTAAACTAACTAAACTAACTAAACTAACTAAACTAACTAAACTAACTAAACTAACTAAACTAACTAAACTAACTAAACTAACTAAACTAACTAAACTAACTAAACTAACTAAACTAACTAAACTAACTAAACTAACTAAACTAACTAAACTAACTAAACTAAACTAAACTAACTAAACTAACTAAACTAACTAAACTAACTAAACTAACTAAACTAACTAAACTAACTAAACTAACTAAACTAACTAAACTAACTAAACTAACTAAACTAACTAAACTAACTAAACTAACTAAACTAACTAAACTAACTAAACTAACTAAACTAACTAAACTAACTAAACTAACTAAACTAACTAAACTAACTAAACTAACTAAACTAACTAAACTAACTAAACTAACTAAACTAACTAAACTAACTAAACTAACTAAACTAACTAAACTAACTAAACTAACTAAACTAACTAAACTAACTAAACTAACTAAACCTAACTAAACTAACTAAACTAACTAAACTAACTAAACTAACTAACTAACTAACTAACTAAACTAACTAAACTAACTAAACTAACTAAAACTAAACTAACTAAACTAACTAACTAACTAAACTAACT
>CALUEK010000466.1:0-25526 GCA_944039245.1 Nebria salina | reverse complement strand
ATTTAGTTATTTAGTTATTTAGTTATTTAGTTATTTAGTTATTTAGTTATTTAGTTATTTAGTTATTTAGTTATTTAGTTATTTAGTTATTTAGTTATTTAGTTATTTAGTTATTTAGTTATTTAGTTATTTAGTTATTTAGTTATTTAGTCTACTTTAGTTATTTAGTTATTTAGTTATTTAGTTATTTAGTTATTTAGTTATTTAGTTATTTAGTTATTTAGTTATTTAGTTATTTAGTTATTTAGTTATTTAGTTATTTAGTTATTTAGTTATTTAGTTATTTAGTTATTTAGTTATTTAGTTATTTAGTTATTTAGTTATTTAGTTATTTAGTTATTTAGTTATTTAGTTATTTAGTTATTTAGTTATTTAGTTATTTAGTTATTTAGTTATTTAGTTATTTAGTTATTTAGTTATTTAGTTATTTAGTTATTTAGTTATTTTGTTATTTAGTTATTTAGTTATTTAGTTATTTAGTTATTTAGTTATTTAGTTATTTAGTTATTTAGTTATTTAGTTATTTAGTTATTTAGTTATTTAGTTATTTAGTTATTTAGTTATTTAGTTTTTTAGTTATTTAGTTATTTAGTTATTTAGTTATTTAGTTATTTAGTTATTTAGTTTATTTAGTTATTTAGTTATTTAGTTATTTAGTTATTTAGTTATTTAGTATTTAGTTATTTAGTTATTATTAGTTATTTAGTTATTTAGTTATTTAGTTATTTAGTTATTTAGTTATTTAGTTATTTAGTTATTTAGTTATTTAGTTATTTAGTTATTTAGTTATTTAGTTATTTAGTTATTTAGTTATTTAGTTATTTAGTTATTTAGTTATTTAGTTATTTAGTTATTTAGTTATTTAGTTATTTAGTTATTTAGTTATTTAGTTATTTAGTTATTTAGTTATTTAGTTATTTAGTTATTTAGTTATTTAGTTATTTAGTTTATTTAGTTATTTAGTTATTTAGTTATTTAGTTATTTAGTTATTTAGTTATATTTAGTTATTTAGTTATTTAGTTATTTAGTTATTTAGTTATTTAGTTATTTAGTTATTTAGTTATTTAGTTATTTAGTTATTTAGTTATTTAGTTATTTAGTTATTTAGTTATTTAGTTATTTAGTTATTTAGTTATTTAGTTATTTAGTTATTTAGTTATTTAGTTATTTAGTTATTTAGTTATTTAGTTATTTAGTTATTTAGTTATTTAGTTATTTAGTTATTTAGTTATTTAGTTATTTAGTTATTTAGGTTATTTAGTTATTTAGTTATTTAGTTATTTAGTTATTTAGTTATTTAGTTATTTAGTTATTTAGTTATTTAGTTATTTAGTTATTTAGTTATTTAGTTATTTAGTTATTTAGTTATTTAGTTATTTAGTTATTTAGTTATTTAGTTATTTAGTTATTTAGTTATTTAGTTATTTAGTTATTTAGTTATTTAGTTATTAGTTATTTAGTTATTTAGTTATTTAGTTATTTAGTTATTTAGTTATTTAGTTATTTAGTTATTTAGTTATTTAGTTATTTAGTTATTTAGTTATTTAGTTATTTAGTTATTTAGTTATTTAGTTATTTAGTATATTTAGTTATTTAGTTATTTAGTTATTTAGTTATTTAGTTATTTAGTTATTTAGTTATTTAGTTATTTAGTTATTTAGTTATTTAGTTATTTAGTTATTTAGTTATTTAGTTATTTAGTTATTTAGTTATTTAGTTATTTAGTTATTTAGTTATTTAGTTATTTAGTTATTTAGTTATTTAGTTATTTAGTTATTTAGTTATTTAGTTATTTAGTTAGTTATTTAGTTATTTAGTTATTTAGTTATTTAGTTATTTAGTTATTTAGTTATTTAGTTATTTAGTTATTTAGTTATTTAGTTATTTAGTTATTTAGTTATTTAGTTATTTAGTTATTTAGTTATTTAGTTATTTAGTTATTTAGTTATTTAGTTATTTAGTTATTTAGTTATTTAGTTATTTAGTTATTTAGTTATTTAGTTATTTAGTTATTTAGTTATTTAGTTATTTAGTTATTTAGTTATTTAGTTATTTAGTTATTTAGTTATTTAGTTATTTAGTTATTTAGTTATTTAGTTATTTAGTTATTTAGTTATTTAGTTATTTAGTTATTTAGTTATTTAGTTATTTAGTTATTTAGTTATTTAGTTATTTAGTTATTTAGTTATTTAGTTATTTAGTTATTTAGTTATTTAGTTATTTAGTTATTTAGTTATTTAGTTATTTAGTTATTTAGTTATTTAGTTATTTAGTTATTTAGTTATTTAGTTATTTAGTTATTTAGTTATTTAGTTATTTAGTTATTTAGTTATTTAGTTATTTAGTTATTTAGTTATTTAGTTATTTAGTTATTTAGTTATTTAGTTATTTAGTTATTTAGTTATTTAGTTATTTAGTTATTTAGTTATTTAGTTATTTAGTTATTTAGTTATTTAGTTATTTAGTTATTTAGTTATTTAGTTATTTAGTTATTTAGTTATTTAGTTATTTAGTTATTTAGTTATTTAGTTATTTAGTTATTTAGTTATTTAGTTATTTAGTTATTTAGTTATTTAGTTATTTAGTTATTTAGTTATTTAGTTATTTAGTTATTTAGTTATTTAGTTATTTAGTTATTTAGTTATTTAGTTATTTAGTTATTTAGTTATTTAGTTATTTAGTTATTTAGTTATTTAGTTATTTAGTTATTTAGTTATTTAGTTATTTAGTTATTTAGTTATTTAGTTATTTAGTTATTTAGTTATTTAGTTATTTAGTTATTTAGTTATTTAGTTATTTAGTTATTTAGTTATTTAGTTATTTAGTTATTTAGTTATTTAGTTATTTAGTTATTTAGTTATTTAGTTATTTAGTTATTTAGTTATTTAGTTATTTAGTTATTTAGTTATTTAGTTATTTAGTTATTTAGTTATTTAGTTATTTAGTTATTTAGTTATTTAGTTATTTAGTTATTTAGTTATTTAGTTATTTAGTTATTTAGTTATTTAGTTATTTAGTTATTTAGTTATTTAGTTATTTAGTTATTTAGTTATTTAGTTATTTAGTTATTTAGTTATTTAGTTATTTAGTTATTTAGTTATTTAGTTATTTAGTTATTTAGTTATTTAGTTATTTAGTTATTTAGTTATTTAGTTATTTAGTTATTTAGTTATTTAGTTATTTAGTTATTTAGTTATTTAGTTATTTAGTTATTTAGTTATTTAGTTATTTAGTTATTTAGTTATTTAGTTATTTAGTTATTTAGTTATTTAGTTATTTAGTTATTTAGTTATTTAGTTATTTAGTTATTTAGTTATTTAGTTATTTAGTTATTTAGTTATTTAGTTATTTAGTTATTTAGTTATTTAGTTATTTAGTTATTTAGTTATTTAGTTATTTAGTTATTTAGTTATTTAGTTATTTAGTTATTTAGTTATTTAGTTATTTAGTTATTTAGTTATTTAGTTATTTAGTTATTTAGTTATTTAGTTATTTAGTTATTTAGTTATTTAGTTATTTAGTTATTTAGTTATTTAGTTATTTAGTTATTTAGTTATTTAGTTATTTAGTTATTTAGTTATTTAGTTATTTAGTTATTTAGTTATTTAGTTATTTAGTTATTTAGTTATTTAGTTATTTAGTTATTTAGTTATTTAGTTATTTAGTTATTTAGTTATTTAGTTATTTAGTTATTTAGTTATTTAGTTATTTAGTTATTTAGTTATTTAGTTATTTAGTTATTTAGTTATTTAGTTATTTAGTTATTTAGTTATTTAGTTATTTAGTTATTTAGTTATTTAGTTATTTAGTTATTTAGTTATTTAGTTATTTAGTTATTTAGTTATTTAGTTATTTAGTTATTTAGTTATTTAGTTATTTAGTTATTTAGTTATTTAGTTATTTAGTTATTTAGTTATTTAGTTATTTAGTTATTTAGTTATTTAGTTATTTAGTTATTTAGTTATTTAGTTATTTAGTTATTTAGTTATTTAGTTATTTAGTTATTTAGTTATTTAGTTATTTAGTTATTTAGTTATTTAGTTATTTAGTTATTTAGTTATTTAGTTATTTAGTTATTTAGTTATTTAGTTATTTAGTTATTTAGTTATTTAGTTATTTAGTTATTTAGTTATTTAGTTATTTAGTTATTTAGTTATTTAGTTATTTAGTTATTTAGTTATTTAGTTATTTAGTTATTTAGTTATTTAGTTATTTAGTTATTTAGTTATTTAGTTATTTAGTTATTTAGTTATTTAGTTATTTAGTTATTTAGTTATTTAGTTATTTAGTTATTTAGTTATTTAGTTATTTAGTTATTTAGTTATTTAGTTATTTAGTTATTTAGTTATTTAGTTATTTAGTTATTTAGTTATTTAGTTATTTAGTTATTTAGTTATTTAGTTATTTAGTTATTTAGTTATTTAGTTATTTAGTTATTTAGTTATTTAGTTATTTAGTTATTTAGTTATTTAGTTATTTAGTTATTTAGTTATTTAGTTATTTAGTTATTTAGTTATTTAGTTATTTAGTTATTTAGTTATTTAGTTATTTAGTTATTTAGTTATTTAGTTATTTAGTTATTTAGTTATTTAGTTATTTAGTTATTTAGTTATTTAGTTATTTAGTTATTTAGTTATTTAGTTATTTAGTTATTTAGTTATTTAGTTATTTAGTTATTTAGTTATTTAGTTATTTAGTTATTTAGTTATTTAGTTATTTAGTTATTTAGTTATTTAGTTATTTAGTTATTTAGTTATTTAGTTATTTAGTTATTTAGTTATTTAGTTATTTAGTTATTTAGTTATTTAGTTATTTAGTTATTTAGTTATTTAGTTATTTAGTTATTTAGTTATTTAGTTATTTAGTTATTTAGTTATTTAGTTATTTAGTTATTTAGTTATTTAGTTATTTAGTTATTTAGTTATTTAGTTATTTAGTTATTTAGTTATTTAGTTATTTAGTTATTTAGTTATTTAGTTATTTAGTTATTTAGTTATTTAGTTATTTAGTTATTTAGTTATTTAGTTATTTAGTTATTTAGTTATTTAGTTATTTAGTTATTTAGTTATTTAGTTATTTAGTTATTTAGTTATTTAGTTATTTAGTTATTTAGTTATTTAGTTATTTAGTTATTTAGTTATTTAGTTATTTAGTTATTTAGTTATTTAGTTATTTAGTTATTTAGTTATTTAGTTATTTAGTTATTTAGTTATTTAGTTATTTAGTTATTTAGTTATTTAGTTATTTAGTTATTTAGTTATTTAGTTATTTAGTTATTTAGTTATTTAGTTATTTAGTTATTTAGTTATTTAGTTATTTAGTTATTTAGTTATTTAGTTATTTAGTTATTTAGTTATTTAGTTATTTAGTTATTTAGTTATTTAGTTATTTAGTTATTTAGTTATTTAGTTATTTAGTTATTTAGTTATTTAGTTATTTAGTTATTTAGTTATTTAGTTATTTAGTTATTTAGTTATTTAGTTATTTAGTTATTTAGTTATTTAGTTATTTAGTTATTTAGTTATTTAGTTATTTAGTTATTTAGTTATTTAGTTATTTAGTTATTTAGTTATTTAGTTATTTAGTTATTTAGTTATTTAGTTATTTAGTTATTTAGTTATTTAGTTATTTAGTTATTTAGTTATTTAGTTATTTAGTTATTTAGTTATTTAGTTATTTAGTTATTTAGTTATTTAGTTATTTAGTTATTTAGTTATTTAGTTATTTAGTTATTTAGTTATTTAGTTATTTAGTTATTTAGTTATTTAGTTATTTAGTTATTTAGTTATTTAGTTATTTAGTTATTTAGTTATTTAGTTATTTAGTTATTTAGTTATTTAGTTATTTAGTTATTTAGTTATTTAGTTATTTAGTTATTTAGTTATTTAGTTATTTAGTTATTTAGTTATTTAGTTATTTAGTTATTTAGTTATTTAGTTATTTAGTTATTTAGTTATTTAGTTATTTAGTTATTTAGTTATTTAGTTATTTAGTTATTTAGTTATTTAGTTATTTAGTTATTTAGTTATTTAGTTATTTAGTTATTTAGTTATTTAGTTATTTAGTTATTTAGTTATTTAGTTATTTAGTTATTTAGTTATTTAGTTATTTAGTTATTTAGTTATTTAGTTATTTAGTTATTTAGTTATTTAGTTATTTAGTTATTTAGTTATTTAGTTATTTAGTTATTTAGTTATTTAGTTATTTAGTTATTTAGTTATTTAGTTATTTAGTTATTTAGTTATTTAGTTATTTAGTTATTTAGTTATTTAGTTATTTAGTTATTTAGTTATTTAGTTATTTAGTTATTTAGTTATTTAGTTATTTAGTTATTTAGTTATTTAGTTATTTAGTTATTTAGTTATTTAGTTATTTAGTTATTTAGTTATTTAGTTATTTAGTTATTTAGTTATTTAGTTATTTAGTTATTTAGTTATTTAGTTATTTAGTTATTTAGTTATTTAGTTATTTAGTTATTTAGTTATTTAGTTATTTAGTTATTTAGTTATTTAGTTATTTAGTTATTTAGTTATTTAGTTATTTAGTTATTTAGTTATTTAGTTATTTAGTTATTTAGTTATTTAGTTATTTAGTTATTTAGTTATTTAGTTATTTAGTTATTTAGTTATTTAGTTATTTAGTTATTTAGTTATTTAGTTATTTAGTTATTTAGTTATTTAGTTATTTAGTTATTTAGTTATTTAGTTATTTAGTTATTTAGTTATTTAGTTATTTAGTTATTTAGTTATTTAGTTATTTAGTTATTTAGTTATTTAGTTATTTAGTTATTTAGTTATTTAGTTATTTAGTTATTTAGTTATTTAGTTATTTAGTTATTTAGTTATTTAGTTATTTAGTTATTTAGTTATTTAGTTATTTAGTTATTTAGTTATTTAGTTATTTAGTTATTTAGTTATTTAGTTATTTAGTTATTTAGTTATTTAGTTATTTAGTTATTTAGTTATTTAGTTATTTAGTTATTTAGTTATTTAGTTATTTAGTTATTTAGTTATTTAGTTATTTAGTTATTTAGTTATTTAGTTATTTAGTTATTTAGTTATTTAGTTATTTAGTTATTTAGTTATTTAGTTATTTAGTTATTTAGTTATTTAGTTATTTAGTTATTTAGTTATTTAGTTATTTAGTTATTTAGTTATTTAGTTATTTAGTTATTTAGTTATTTAGTTATTTAGTTATTTAGTTATTTAGTTATTTAGTTATTTAGTTATTTAGTTATTTAGTTATTTAGTTATTTAGTTATTTAGTTATTTAGTTATTTAGTTATTTAGTTATTTAGTTATTTAGTTATTTAGTTATTTAGTTATTTAGTTATTTAGTTATTTAGTTATTTAGTTATTTAGTTATTTAGTTATTTAGTTATTTAGTTATTTAGTTATTTAGTTATTTAGTTATTTAGTTATTTAGTTATTTAGTTATTTAGTTATTTAGTTATTTAGTTATTTAGTTATTTAGTTATTTAGTTATTTAGTTATTTAGTTATTTAGTTATTTAGTTATTTAGTTATTTAGTTATTTAGTTATTTAGTTATTTAGTTATTTAGTTATTTAGTTATTTAGTTATTTAGTTATTTAGTTATTTAGTTATTTAGTTATTTAGTTATTTAGTTATTTAGTTATTTAGTTATTTAGTTATTTAGTTATTTAGTTATTTAGTTATTTAGTTATTTAGTTATTTAGTTATTTAGTTATTTAGTTATTTAGTTATTTAGTTATTTAGTTATTTAGTTATTTAGTTATTTAGTTATTTAGTTATTTAGTTATTTAGTTATTTAGTTATTTAGTTATTTAGTTATTTAGTTATTTAGTTATTTAGTTATTTAGTTATTTAGTTATTTAGTTATTTAGTTATTTAGTTATTTAGTTATTTAGTTATTTAGTTATTTAGTTATTTAGTTATTTAGTTATTTAGTTATTTAGTTATTTAGTTATTTAGTTATTTAGTTATTTAGTTATTTAGTTATTTAGTTATTTAGTTATTTAGTTATTTAGTTATTTAGTTATTTAGTTATTTAGTTATTTAGTTATTTAGTTATTTAGTTATTTAGTTATTTAGTTATTTAGTTATTTAGTTATTTAGTTATTTAGTTATTTAGTTATTTAGTTATTTAGTTATTTAGTTATTTAGTTATTTAGTTATTTAGTTATTTAGTTATTTAGTTATTTAGTTATTTAGTTATTTAGTTATTTAGTTATTTAGTTATTTAGTTATTTAGTTATTTAGTTATTTAGTTATTTAGTTATTTAGTTATTTAGTTATTTAGTTATTTAGTTATTTAGTTATTTAGTTATTTAGTTATTTAGTTATTTAGTTATTTAGTTATTTAGTTATTTAGTTATTTAGTTATTTAGTTATTTAGTTATTTAGTTATTTAGTTATTTAGTTATTTAGTTATTTAGTTATTTAGTTATTTAGTTATTTAGTTATTTAGTTATTTAGTTATTTAGTTATTTAGTTATTTAGTTATTTAGTTATTTAGTTATTTAGTTATTTAGTTATTTAGTTATTTAGTTATTTAGTTATTTAGTTATTTAGTTATTTAGTTATTTAGTTATTTAGTTATTTAGTTATTTAGTTATTTAGTTATTTAGTTATTTAGTTATTTAGTTATTTAGTTATTTAGTTATTTAGTTATTTAGTTATTTAGTTATTTAGTTATTTAGTTATTTAGTTATTTAGTTATTTAGTTATTTAGTTATTTAGTTATTTAGTTATTTAGTTATTTAGTTATTTAGTTATTTAGTTATTTAGTTATTTAGTTATTTAGTTATTTAGTTATTTAGTTATTTAGTTATTTAGTTATTTAGTTATTTAGTTATTTAGTTATTTAGTTATTTAGTTATTTAGTTATTTAGTTATTTAGTTATTTAGTTATTTAGTTATTTAGTTATTTAGTTATTTAGTTATTTAGTTATTTAGTTATTTAGTTATTTAGTTATTTAGTTATTTAGTTATTTAGTTATTTAGTTATTTAGTTATTTAGTTATTTAGTTATTTAGTTATTTAGTTATTTAGTTATTTAGTTATTTAGTTATTTAGTTATTTAGTTATTTAGTTATTTAGTTATTTAGTTATTTAGTTATTTAGTTATTTAGTTATTTAGTTATTTAGTTATTTAGTTATTTAGTTATTTAGTTATTTAGTTATTTAGTTATTTAGTTATTTAGTTATTTAGTTATTTAGTTATTTAGTTATTTAGTTATTTAGTTATTTAGTTATTTAGTTATTTAGTTATTTAGTTATTTAGTTATTTAGTTATTTAGTTATTTAGTTATTTAGTTATTTAGTTATTTAGTTATTTAGTTATTTAGTTATTTAGTTATTTAGTTATTTAGTTATTTAGTTATTTAGTTATTTAGTTATTTAGTTATTTAGTTATTTAGTTATTTAGTTATTTAGTTATTTAGTTATTTAGTTATTTAGTTATTTAGTTATTTAGTTATTTAGTTATTTAGTTATTTAGTTATTTAGTTATTTAGTTATTTAGTTATTTAGTTATTTAGTTATTTAGTTATTTAGTTATTTAGTTATTTAGTTATTTAGTTATTTAGTTATTTAGTTATTTAGTTATTTAGTTATTTAGTTATTTAGTTATTTAGTTATTTAGTTATTTAGTTATTTAGTTATTTAGTTATTTAGTTATTTAGTTATTTAGTTATTTAGTTATTTAGTTATTTAGTTATTTAGTTATTTAGTTATTTAGTTATTTAGTTATTTAGTTATTTAGTTATTTAGTTATTTAGTTATTTAGTTATTTAGTTATTTAGTTATTTAGTTATTTAGTTATTTAGTTATTTAGTTATTTAGTTATTTAGTTATTTAGTTATTTAGTTATTTAGTTATTTAGTTATTTAGTTATTTAGTTATTTAGTTATTTAGTTATTTAGTTATTTAGTTATTTAGTTATTTAGTTATTTAGTTATTTAGTTATTTAGTTATTTAGTTATTTAGTTATTTAGTTATTTAGTTATTTAGTTATTTAGTTATTTAGTTATTTAGTTATTTAGTTATTTAGTTATTTAGTTATTTAGTTATTTAGTTATTTAGTTATTTAGTTATTTAGTTATTTAGTTATTTAGTTATTTAGTTATTTAGTTATTTAGTTATTTAGTTATTTAGTTATTTAGTTATTTAGTTATTTAGTTATTTAGTTATTTAGTTATTTAGTTATTTAGTTATTTAGTTATTTAGTTATTTAGTTATTTAGTTATTTAGTTATTTAGTTATTTAGTTATTTAGTTATTTAGTTATTTAGTTATTTAGTTATTTAGTTATTTAGTTATTTAGTTATTTAGTTATTTAGTTATTTAGTTATTTAGTTATTTAGTTATTTAGTTATTTAGTTATTTAGTTATTTAGTTATTTAGTTATTTAGTTATTTAGTTATTTAGTTATTTAGTTATTTAGTTATTTAGTTATTTAGTTATTTAGTTATTTAGTTATTTAGTTATTTAGTTATTTAGTTATTTAGTTATTTAGTTATTTAGTTATTTAGTTATTTAGTTATTTAGTTATTTAGTTATTTAGTTATTTAGTTATTTAGTTATTTAGTTATTTAGTTATTTAGTTATTTAGTTATTTAGTTATTTAGTTATTTAGTTATTTAGTTATTTAGTTATTTAGTTATTTAGTTATTTAGTTATTTAGTTATTTAGTTATTTAGTTATTTAGTTATTTAGTTATTTAGTTATTTAGTTATTTAGTTATTTAGTTATTTAGTTATTTAGTTATTTAGTTATTTAGTTATTTAGTTATTTAGTTATTTAGTTATTTAGTTATTTAGTTATTTAGTTATTTAGTTATTTAGTTATTTAGTTATTTAGTTATTTAGTTATTTAGTTATTTAGTTATTTAGTTATTTAGTTATTTAGTTATTTAGTTATTTAGTTATTTAGTTATTTAGTTATTTAGTTATTTAGTTATTTAGTTATTTAGTTATTTAGTTATTTAGTTATTTAGTTATTTAGTTATTTAGTTATTTAGTTATTTAGTTATTTAGTTATTTAGTTATTTAGTTATTTAGTTATTTAGTTATTTAGTTATTTAGTTATTTAGTTATTTAGTTATTTAGTTATTTAGTTATTTAGTTATTTAGTTATTTAGTTATTTAGTTATTTAGTTATTTAGTTATTTAGTTATTTAGTTATTTAGTTATTTAGTTATTTAGTTATTTAGTTATTTAGTTATTTAGTTATTTAGTTATTTAGTTATTTAGTTATTTAGTTATTTAGTTATTTAGTTATTTAGTTATTTAGTTATTTAGTTATTTAGTTATTTAGTTATTTAGTTATTTAGTTATTTAGTTATTTAGTTATTTAGTTATTTAGTTATTTAGTTATTTAGTTATTTAGTTATTTAGTTATTTAGTTATTTAGTTATTTAGTTATTTAGTTATTTAGTTATTTAGTTATTTAGTTATTTAGTTATTTAGTTATTTAGTTATTTAGTTATTTAGTTATTTAGTTATTTAGTTATTTAGTTATTTAGTTATTTAGTTATTTAGTTATTTAGTTATTTAGTTATTTAGTTATTTAGTTATTTAGTTATTTAGTTATTTAGTTATTTAGTTATTTAGTTATTTAGTTATTTAGTTATTTAGTTATTTAGTTATTTAGTTATTTAGTTATTTAGTTATTTAGTTATTTAGTTATTTAGTTATTTAGTTATTTAGTTATTTAGTTATTTAGTTATTTAGTTATTTAGTTATTTAGATTATTTAGTTATTTAGTTATTTAGTTATTATTAGTTATTTAGTTATTTAGTTATTTAGTTATTTAGTTATTTAGTTATTTAGTTATTTAGTTATTTAGTTATTTAGTTATTTAGTTATTTAGTTATTTAGTTATTTAGTTATTTAGTTATTTAGTTATTTAGTTATTTAGTTATTTAGTTATTTAGTTATTTAGTTATTTAGTTATTTAGTTATTTAGTTATTTAGTTATTTAGTTATTTAGTTATTTAGTTATTTAGTTATTTAGTTATTTAGTTATTTAGTTATTTAGTTATTTAGTTATTTAGTTATTTAGTTATTTAGTTATTTAGTTATTTAGTTATTTAGTTATTTAGTTATTTAGTTATTTAGTTATTTAGTTATTTAGTTATTTAGTTATTTAGTTATTTAGTTATTTAGTTAGTTATTTAGTTATTTAGTTATTTATTTAGTTATTTAGTTATTAGTTATTTAGTTATTTTTAGTTATTTAGTTATTTAGTTATTTAGTTATTTAGTTATTTAGTTATTTAGTTATTTAGTATTTAGTTATTTAGTTATTTAGTATTTAGTTTATTTAGTTATTTAGTTATTTAGTTATTTAGTTATTTAGTTATTTAGTTATTTAGTTATTTAGTTATTTAGTTATTTAGTTATTTTAGTTATTTAGTTATTTAGTTATTTAGTTATTTAGTTATTAGTTATTTAGTTATTTATTTAGTTATTTAGTTATTTAGTTATTTAGTTATTTAGTTATTAGTTATTTAGTTATTTAGTTATTTAGTTATTTAGTTATTTAGTTATTTAGTTATTTAGTTATTTAGTTATTTAGTTATTTGTTATTTAGTTATTTAGTTATTAGTTATTTAGTTAGTTTAGTTATTTTAGTTATTTTGTTATTTAGTTATTTAGTTATTTAGTTATTTAGTTATTTAGTTATTTAGTTATTTAGTTATTTAGTTATTTAGTTATTTAGTTATTTAGTTATTTAGTTATTTAGTTATTTAGTTATTTAGTTATTTAGTTTTATTTAGTTATTTAGTTATTTAGTTATTTAGTTATTTAGTTATTTAGTTATTTAGTTATTTAGTTATTTAGTTATTTAGTATTTAGTTATTTAGTTATTTAGTTATTTAGTTATTTAGTTATTTAGTTATTTAGTTATTTAGTTATTTAGTTATTTAGTTATTTAGTTATTTAGTTATTTAGTTATTTAGTTATTTAGTTATTTAGTTATTTAGTTATTTAGTTAATTAGTTATTTAGTTATTAGTTATTTAGTATTTAGTTATTTAGTTATTTAGTTATTTAGTTATTTAGTTATTTAGTTATTTAGTTATTTAGTTATTTAGTTATTAGTATTAGTTATTTAGTTATTTAGTTATTTAGTTATTTAGTTATTTAGTTATTTAGTTATTTAGTTATTTAGTTATTTAGTTATTTAGTTATTTAGTTATTTAGTTATTTAGTTATTTAGTTATTTAGTTATTTAGTTATTTAGTTATTTAGTTATTTAGTTATTTAGTTATTTAGTTATTTAGTTATTTAGTTATTTAGTTATTTAGTTATTTAGTTATTTAGTTATTTAGTTATTTAGTTATATTTAGTTATTTAGTTATTTAGTTATTTAGTTATTTAGTTATTTAGTTATTTAGTTATTTAGTTATTTAGTTATTAGTATTTAGTTATTTAGTTATTTAGTTATTTAGTTATTTAGTTATTTAGTTATTTAGTTATTTAGTTATTTAGTTATTTAGTTATTTAGTTATTTAGTTATTTAGTTATTTAGTTATTTAGTTATTTAGTTATTTAGTTATTTAGTTATTTAGTTATTTAGTTATTTAGTTATTAGTTATTTAGTTTATTTAGTTATTTAGTTATTTAGTTATTTAGTTATTTAGTTATTTAGTTATTTAGTTATTTAGTTATTTAGTTATTTAGTTATTTAGTTATTTAGTTATTTAGTTATTTAGTTATTTAGTTATTTAGTTATTTAGTTATTTAGTTATTTAGTTATTTAGTTATTTAGTTATTTAGTTATTTAGTTATTTAGTTATTTAGTTATTTAGTTTTTAGTTATTTAGTTATTTAGTTATTTAGTTATTTAGTTATTTAGTTATTTAGTTATTTAGTTATTTAGTTATTTAGTTATTTAGTTATTTTTAGTTATTTAGTTATTTAGTTATTTAGTTTATTTAGTTATTTAGTTATTTAGTTATTATGTTATTTAGTTATTTAGTTATTTAGTTATTTAGTTATTTAGTTATTTAGTTATTTAGTTATTAGTTATTTAGTTATTTAGTTATTTAGTTATTTAGTTATTTAGTTATTTGTTATTTAGTTATTTAGTTATTTGGTTATTTAGTTATTTAGTTATTAGTTATTTAGTTATTTAGTTATTTAGTTATTTAGTTATTTAGTTATTTAGTTATTTAGTTATTTAGTTATTAGTTATTTAGTTATTTAGTTATTTAGTTATTTAGTTATTTAGTTATTTAGTTATTTAGTTATTTAGTTATTTAGTTATTTAGTTATTTAGTTATTTAGTTATTTAGTTATTTAGTATTTAGTTATTTAGTTATTTAGTTATTTAGTTATTTAGTTATTTAGTTATTAGTTATTTAGTTATTTAGTTATTTAGTTATTTAGTTTTAATTTTAGTTATTTAGTTATTTAGTTATTTAGTTATTTAGTTATTTAGTTATTTAGTTATTTAGTTATTTAGTTATTTAGTTATTTAGTTATTTAGTTATTTAGTTATTTAGTTATTTAGTTATTTAGTTTTTAGTTATTTAGTTATTTAGTTATTTAGTTATTTAGTTATTTAGTTATTTAGTTATTTAGTTATTTAGTTATTTAGTTATTTAGTTATTTAGTTATTTAGTTATTTAGTTATTTAGTTATTTAGTTATTTAGTTATTTAGTTATTTAGTTATTTAGTTATTTAGTTATTTAGTTATTTAGTTATTTAGTTATTTAGTTATTTAGTTTATTTAGTTTATTTTAGTTATTTAGTTATTTAGTTATTTAGTTTATTTAGTTATTTAGTTATTTAGTTATTTAGTTATTTAGTTATTTAGTTATTTAGTTATTTAGTTATTTAGTTATTTAGTTATTTAGTTATTTAGTTATTTAGTTATTTAGTTATTTAGTTATTTAGTTATTTTGTTATTTTGTTATTTTGTTATTTTGTTATTTTGTTATTTTGTTATTTAGTTATTTAGTTATTTAGTTATTTAGTTATTTAGTTATTTAGTTATTTAGTTATTTAGTTATTTAGTTATTTAGTTATTTAGTTATTTAGTTATTTAGTTATTTAGTTATTTAGTTATTTAGTTATTTAGTTATTTAGTTATTTAGTTATTTAGTTATTTAGTTATTTAGTTATTTAGTTATTTAGTTATTTAGTTATTTAGTTATTTAGTTATTTAGTTATTTAGTTATTTAGTTATTTAGTTATTTAGTTATTTAGTTATTTAGTTATTTAGTTATTTAGTTATTTAGTTATTTAGTTATTTAGTTATTTAGTTATTTAGTTATTTAGTTATTTAGTTATTTAGTTATTTAGTTATTTAGTTATTTAGTTATTTAGTTATTTAGTTATTTAGTTATTTAGTTATTTAGTTATTTAGTTATTTAGTTATTTAGTTATTTAGTTATTTAGTTATTTAGTTATTTAGTTATTTAGTTATTTAGTTATTTAGTTATTTAGTTATTTAGTTATTTAGTTATTTAGTTATTTAGTTATTTAGTTATTTAGTTATTTAGTTATTTAGTTATTTAGTTATTTAGTTATTTAGTTATTTAGTTATTTAGTTATTTAGTTATTTAGTTATTTAGTTATTTAGTTATTTAGTTATTTAGTTATTTAGTTATTTAGTTATTTAGTTATTTAGTTATTTAGTTATTTAGTTATTTAGTTATTTAGTTATTTAGTTATTTAGTTATTTAGTTATTTAGTTATTTAGTTATTTAGTTATTTAGTTATTTAGTTATTTAGTTATTTAGTTATTTAGTTATTTAGTTATTTAGTTATTTAGTTATTTAGTTATTTAGTTATTTAGTTATTTAGTTATTTAGTTATTTAGTTATTTAGTTATTTAGTTATTTAGTTATTTAGTTATTTAGTTATTTAGTTATTTAGTTATTTAGTTATTTAGTTATTTAGTTATTTAGTTATTTAGTTATTTAGTTATTTAGTTATTTAGTTATTTAGTTATTTAGTTATTTAGTTATTTAGTTATTTAGTTATTTAGTTATTTAGTTATTTAGTTATTTAGTTATTTAGTTATTTAGTTATTTAGTTATTTAGTTATTTAGTTATTTAGTTATTTAGTTATTTAGTTATTTAGTTATTTAGTTATTTAGTTATTTAGTTATTTAGTTATTTAGTTATTTAGTTATTTAGTTATTTAGTTATTTAGTTATTTAGTTATTTATGTAATGGAACGGAGTTCGGTTTTAAAGGTAGCTACCAAACTATTCCCGATTCCTTATTTTTGATAAAAAAAATAATATAAATAAATGCCGATGTTGTTGGGTTCTTTGTGGGATAACCAATAATTCTAATACAGATAGAACCGAATTATATTGATAGAAAACTATTATTTATATTAATAAAATTTAAATGATACAAAAAGGTAATAAAAGTATAATTGCTTACCTTCTTTCACACAAAAATAAAAACACAGCACTTGGAGCGAACGGGCTTTTCACACCGCGAGTTTTATTTTTATTAAATTATTAAATTTCCAAAAAAAATATGAAATGAATTTAAATTAACAAAATTTTACACAAAACCTTTCTGGCTCTTTTAACCAACCAAATAAAAACTACTTTTATTAAACAACAATAAAATTATACGTTAGACCAAAAATTGAACTTGACTGCTAATCGAGTGCCACCCGTCTGACCATTGGTTTTTTGAGCGCCTCTTCGCTAAACCTTCGCGTAACAATTGTTTTTGTAAAGATAAGAGCCCGAGCCAATTACATTCTCGCTCAGGTGAACCCTGGTTCATTACAATCCTCCCTCCTTACAAAAAAAATTGATTTTTCTCACAAGCAATTTTTAAAGAAACTCTAGGTGTATGTCCCCCGTCCCTTACATAAATCTTGACAATATTTATTTATCTTAAACTAATTCTAACAATAATACAAATACATATTTGAGAGAGAGAGTTTTACGTTTAGAATTTTTTTTTTTCAAGAATAATCAACTGAAATAGTTATGAATACACAAGAATATTGTACATTATTATTTTGTCGAATTGTTTTTTTTTTTCACTTGTCACATATTATTTTCGTTCTTCTTTTATTTTCTTTAGCCACTGGTGTGAAATTTTCGATTCTTTTGAATTGTCTTCCTGGATGTTTATTTTCTGTGCCCATTTTTGATTGTGATTAGATACAGTGAATATGCATTTTTCGTTCATCTCTCTCCCATGTGGTATTGATATATATATATTTGGTACATAAAAATTAAAGAAAAGATAATGATTAATATACTAGTAAAAATAAAGAATAAAAATATTATATAAAATGTATACAGATAATTATGGTAATGATCGGTGATGTATATTGAATGGAATACTTCTGTACCTCTTTCTATGTATTTAGCCATGATGGGTCAGTCGAAGTTTCGGGTCGGGGAAGCGAAGGATAAGTGAGAGTGGGAAGATGGTGTTGTTCTGCTGCATTCTCCACGATCTCTGATTCGTCTTTCGTTTGGACCCATAGTTGTCGCTGACGGTATATGCAAAACATTGTTACACTGTCCCACAGAGCCCCAATTAATTTTAAGCTCCAACCGAATAGATCGTAAAGCAAAAATCCATGTATGACAGTATCGATAACGAACTTTATACCCTTTCCGATTACGTATATGCCTATAATACTTGAAGTAATATTTCCAATAGTTGTGATCCATGAGATAGCGGAATACCAGACTTGAGTCATCCATTTTTTTAATGTGTTTTCGTTCACAAAACTATCGAAATTGGTTCCTTGTAAATCGGTTTCTAAGCCCATCATTCCTCGTATAACTATGCCCTCAACTGCTTGTCTTTCAGAAGGTAGTATTAAATGTCGCTGCAATTTTTCCATGTCTTGCGGTGAATAAAGTCCTCCCATGAATAAGTTTGATGGACTCTTGTAATTCCATTTTTGGTTGTTTGTTGGTTCTATGATCTGTGGTTCAGGAACCTCGTGTAATTCCTGGGATACCTTATACCATTTCATGTTTAACTTATATTGTGAATATAAGAAAGGATTACATCCTATTTCCGATCCATATTTTAGCAACACGTGATTTCGTGGAGTCATGTACATAGATTTATTGTCATAGCTTACTGGTAGTTCATGATAACAATTTGTTGTTTTCCTAACTGTAACTTCTACTGGTGAGCATTGTATAATATGAACGACTTCTCCGTAGTTGACTGCTGTGTACCCAGGAGTTTGCATTTTGGCATAAGCAAATTCGGCTGGTGCTGTTATTGCCAGAGTCTGCAGATTCCTTAATATTTGTTGTTCTAAAGCGCACCTTTGTGCTACTACGTCTTCATATAAAGTGGTGATTTGACTGCTTAAATGTCTTTCTACAAAGACTACTTTTGCACTTGTATAAGCAATTGGGTCGATATTAAAGACATCTATTCCTTTTTTCTGGAAATAGAACCTGCCATTCTCTGATGGTTTTATTATAAAGAATTTTGGGTGATCTGTTTCATATGAGCTTTGGCCACATATCATGGTAGGTTTCGAAATTGGCATTGCAAAAACCGAATCACCATGATTTACAGAGTACATTACGATGTCGTAGTTTTCCCTTGAGGCATTTGTTGGAACTAGCTTATTGGCTACTCCCTCGTATAATACTGTATATTTTTTTCTGAGCATTCGTTCATGTTAACATGGTCCCAGTACGAATATCCGTAATATGAGTCAATACAAAATTTTTCTTTGTAAGGGCAGGTTAGTCCTCCTGGTAATATAATTTTGTTCTCGTTTACGTTGGTTGGAGCATACCGATATTGTAGCGTTATTTCTATGGCTGCTTGTACGACGACATTTTGCCATTGTCCTTTGTGATCTTCATAAGTGGCTCCTATACAACTTCCTGTATTACTGATTGAACCAGCCATGATGACATTTGCATGTGTTGTTCCGTTAATTACAAGAATGTCAATATTACTTCCGTAGAATGACATCAACAATCGCGTCCTATGCATTTCTAAACACATTGTGCGGCTTGAAGGATAGATATACGATGATAAGCCGTTAGCTACAGTTGATGCATGAGAATGTAGTCCGCAATATGTTACTAAGCGAGTGATGTGGATTTTGCACTGATGAACTGGCAGAGTTTCTACGTCATTTATTTGTAGGAGTTGTATTATTTCCTCCGATGATGACACTTGTTTTGCGGGAGTCTTGCACTTTCCAATTTCGATAAGGCTAAATGTAGAAATATTCATTTGTTGGGCCTGGCAATCGTAGGCGATTATGGCCTCGGCACATCTCCAATATAAATAGATGAATAAAATCCTGATGAATGTTCCCATTTTTTTTTTTTTTTCTGTAAAAGCTATAGTTATGGTTGGTTTAAGTTTTCATTTATCATATTTTAGTATTAATGTTATAAACAGGTTACCAAGTTGCTTTATTACAATAATTTATTCTTATTTATTATTATTTTTATTATATTTCGTTTTTATTATATCCTTTTGGGTAGAACCCATGGTTGTTCCTCCACTGGCCCCCTACTTCGAGTATGATGGTGATCTCTAGAATTATCATGAGATTCCAGTTCAGGTTGAAGAGTATTTTCAATTTCCTCTAAATTTGGTTCTTTATTTCTCCCATTATCCTTCACGTTATCTGTCTCCAAGTTTAAATTTTCGGCCTCTTCTTCGTCGTCTGCTTCTTCATTTTCATCTATATATTCGCTAAATTCATTAGTTAGATCTTTTATTTCTTGATGTTTCTCAATATGAATCGCTTTCTCAATAGGTTCCATATAATTTCCAATATTATTGAAACTTTGATCTTGATTGTCTGCTTTTTCAATATTTATTTCTTCCTCATCTGATGTTTCTAGAGTGGTATCGGTATCGTAACATTTTTTTAAGCGATTAACATGTACTATATGCTCTTTTCTTCCTTTTACCTCAACTATTCGATATGTAACTGGACCTATACATTCCGTTATTCTGTACGGACCTTTCCAAGCTTTAGCTAATTTTTTTGAGACTCCTATTTTTTTCGCTGGATCGTTTAAGTATACTTTGCTTCCTAATTTATATTCAATTGGTTTGCTTTTCTTATTGTAATGATATTCTCTTTTATCAGCCGAAATCTTTAATTTTTCTTGAACTAATTTGAATGTTGAATTTAGTCTCTCCATCAGTTCTGAAGCGTAATTTTCACTATAGTCGTACTTTATTGTGGTTGGCTTAAGGATATCATCATAAGGAAGTTGCATATCACGACCATGCATTAGATAAAAAGGTGTTTCTCCAGTAGATGAGTGTACTGACGCTCGGTATGCCATTAGAACATATGGCAACCATATATCCCAATCTCTTTGTGAGTTAGAAACATAATGGGACAATATGTCTTTAAATACCCTATGAGTCCTTTCTATCATTCCATTGCTCATGGGGTGATAAGGTGTTGTTTGAATTTTTGTTACTCCTAGTAGCTTACAGATGTTTTTCATTAGATTTGAAGTAAAATTTACTCCTTGATCCGTGAGCAATTTTTCTGGTACCCCGTGTCTGCTAAAAATATGCGTCACCAAAGCCTTAGCAACGGTGTCTGCGGTTTGGTCTGGTAGTGGAATTGCTTCTGGATATTTGGTGAAGTAGTCTTGGAACGTAAGAATATATTTGTTTCCACTGTCAGATGTTACCAATGGGCCTACAATATCCATAGCGGTAAATTCGAATGGACGTCTGATTTCCTCAAATCTTTGTAGTGGAGCTGGACGATTATGAGTGGGTGATTTTCGAGTATTACAAGAATGACATTTTCTGATGTATTCCTTAATATCTGTTCTCATAGTAGGCCAATACATTTTACTTTTTATCAGATTGAATGTTTTAAAATTGCCTTGATGTCCTGCATATGGAAGGTCATGATAATCATGGATGACTTTTTTAATCATTGGCTTTGGAATGTATAACTGATCATAACGCTCCACTTTTTCTTTTGCTTTAAATAATAAACCATCTTCATCCAAGTAAAATGAAATGAAATCCGCTTCTTTTATTATTTTTTTACATATTCTCTTTACATCTTCATCTCTATTTTGTTCTTCTTTAATATGATCCCGATCCCAAGTAGGTAAATAGGGTACATCAATGTTGATAATATTTACAGGAATTCTGCTTAAAGCGTCGGCGTTGTTGTGCTTCTTTCCCGGCCGGTAAATAACTTCAAAATCGTATTCGGATAAGAGTAATGCCCATCTAGCTAATCTAGATGTCGGATCCTTTAACGTTAGTAACCATTTCAAAGATTTATGGTCCGTAATCGCTGAAAATCTTCTTCCATATAAATAGCATCTGAAATGTTTGATGCCCCATACAATGGCAAGACATTCGCGTTCTGTTGGAGAATAGTTTTTTTCAGCCGTGTTTAATTGTCTGCTGGCATACGCTATTGGTCTTTCATGATCTCCATCTTTTTGACTGAGAATTGCCCCAATTGCAACCCCGGATGCATCAGTGGACAAGATAAAGGGTTCGGAAAAATTTGGATATTTTAAAATTGGAGGATGACATAATTTATTTTTTAAATGATTGAAAGAATTTTGTGTTTCGTTGGTCCAGTCAAATTTGGTATTCTTCTTTGTCAGTGCGGTTAATGGTATAGCTTCATGGGAGAATTCTGGTACGAATTTTCGATAAAATCCTACTAATCCCAAAAATGCCCGAATTTCCTTTACTGTTTTAGGTCTAGGATAATTTTTTACAATTTCAATTTTTCCTGGATCTGGTTTCACTCCTTGGACTGAGATTATGTGTCCTAAGTATTTTGCTTCCGTTTTTATAAATTCGCACTTTGACGGCTTCAATTTTAAATTTGCTTCTTGCAGCCTTTGAAATACTTCATCCAATCTCTTCAAATGGTCTTCAAATGTTTTTGAGAATATAATAATATCATCAAGGTACACGAGACAACGTTCACCTGTCATCCCTGATAAAACAGAGTACATCAATCTTTGAAAAGTACTTGGAGCGTTGACTAGCCCGAATGGCATTCGTTTACATTCATAATGTCCATCTGGTGTTGTGAATGCAGTTTTTTCTTGATCTTCTGGGTTAACTTCTACTTGCCAATATCCACTTGCTAAGTCCAGTATTGTAAAATAATTAGCGTTGCCTAACTGATCTAAAGTCTCCTGTAGATTTGGAATGGGAAAGAAATCCCTCTTGGTAATTGTATTCAATTCTCGATAATCAATACAAACTCTTATTTTATTTTCACCCTCGGCTGCCTTTTTAGATACCATAACCACTGGTGCTGACCAGGGCGATTTTGATTCTACGATAACACCTTGCTTCATCATGTCATTTATCTGATTTTTCAATTCTTCCCTTTGACTGTAGGGTATCCTATACGGTGCTTTTGTTATTGGTGGTACATTTTCTGTGATAATGTGATGCTTTACTTGATTAGTGCATCCTAGTTTTGTTCCGTGACTCATAAAAATATGCTGATATTCTTCAAGCAATTTCTTTAACTGTATTCTTTTATTTTCTTCTAAATGCTGAAGAGAGAATTCTAAACTTTTTTCTTCCCTCTCTTCTACATAATTTATATTTTTATTGATTTCAATTTCTGCCGAGTTCATTTTTATTTCTTCGCTGTATCCAATGACGGTGTTCTTAGGTAATTTTACTGTATTGTATGAAACGTTTAAAACACAAACAGTAATTGTCGGTTTTGCTGGTGAAATTAATCTTGCTGCTGTAAGGCCATGAATTAATATTTCAACGGGTTCCACTAGTATATTCTGCACAGGATTCCGGATATCTTGTACAGCTTCGCACACGAACTGACATCTTGGCGGTATATCAATTGAATCTTTTATTCGGACAGAGGATCGGTCAAAACCCCCATCTTTGCTATCAGCCATTATTGACCGTAATGGAGATAACTGTTGATATTTATCGCTTTTGGTTATTTCTTGCTTTAAAACTTTCTTCTGTTCCAATTTCCTTGAAATATTAGCTCTGGGCTTCTCTTGCATCTTCTTTGATTTCTTCGGTTCATCATGTATTTCGGCTTGAACCGTGATTACAGAAAAATCTTCTTCATCGGATTCTACTTCCATTGCTTCTTTTTTCTTCTCATTTTTTTCACAGTTGTTAACTCCGTTTGACTGCGTACTTTCTTGTATCGGGTTTGTCATTTGTTCTATATTTTGAATAACTGGCTTTTTAACGTGATAAACTTGTATCACTATATTTATACTTTCAAAAATTATTTGTAATATTTTCTTAACTCTTGACCATTTCAGTTTATCCAGACCACATCCAATTCTAGGTATTGCTAAATGAGACACGTTGTTTTTCATACAATGTTCTTTTAATTTTAGTAATGACCTTTTTAGATCTGTTAATGTAGGTTTTGTGTAACTGAATTTCTTAGTCACCAAATAATAGATGAATCTTCTTTTATTATTGAACATTCCTGAATTATTTAATACAGCTAATCCACCTTTCTGGATCTTTTGATCCTTTAATATTTTCAAATTTCCAAACTTTTTCTTAAAGCAAACCGCTATTCCACGGTTCATTCGCAAATCTTGCGCCACGCAATGCGCCAAACAATACTTTTCTGGTGCATCAAATAGATCACCTACTATTTCTTCCATATTTAATTTCTTACACCCTTCTTCTATTTTCGTTTCAGCTGTTTCACTGCTAATTTGATTTTTCTTACTTTCTGTTTTACTATTTTCACTCTTAATTCTGTTTTCTTTATTAACCATTTTTCTCTTTGCTTTGAAATTTTTCTTTTCACCGTTTTGTGAGATATTCTGTTTAATTTCTCTAAATAGAGTACAATCTGATTCTTCAATTGTACCTAATGCATATTCACACATTTTTAGTTTTTCTCCCATTAGAACGACATATCCATCGAAGTTTATAGCGGCATTCAGAGCTTTTAAAACATCCCGACCTAGCAACCCTTCAGTTTGAATTGGTAAGGAATCATCACATACCATACAATCAAATGAATGTTGACTATTCTTTAATTGGAATTGAACGTTAGTAAATCCAATGCAGTTTAACTCTTTTCCCGTGATACCTCTTATGATAGTGTCTGATGATGTAAAAATTTTATATCCCCTATTTCGAATTACTCCTTCTTTAATAATTGTAACTGCCGCGCCAGTGTCCACTAAAAAGGTGACATCTCGATCTTGAATTCGGATTTTAATCACGCATGAACCGGAAATATTATATCCGTTTACATTGACATGGCCAGTTGACAATTTTTTTACTGTTGGTTTGCACGTCCTTCGTTCTGGGGAGCGAGCGAGGGACGTTGCTCGTTTAAATTACTATTCAAATTTTGTTGCAGCCGTCTTTGCGGATAATATTGCTCATTTGGAGTATACCCTCTCTGGTTTCTATTATAAAAATGGTCTCGCCTATTTTTTGTAAAGCAATCTTTCTCCACGTTGTTTTCTTTTCCACAAAAGTTACATTTGATACGACTTTTCCCCCTACAATCGCGCGCAAAATGTCCCGTATTTCCGCATTTAAAACAATTTAAATCTCTACTTTTATTTTGTAACGAATAATTTTGTGTTTCTAACATAAAAGCATTATTTCCTCTTAACAATCTGCTATTAGCAGTTTCTGCGTGTTGTGCCAATTCGACAACTTCTTCAAATGTATATCTTGGATTTTTGCTGATATCCAAGATAATTAATTTAGCGATGTCTGGATTCACACCCTTTTCAAATTGTTGTATTAAATCGCGATCGTGTCGTTGTTTTATTAAAATTTTTTCTTGATCATTAGTAGCAAAACTTAAATTTTCCATTAGTAAATATTTTCCCGCTATTTTTAATCTAGTGGCGTATTGATCTACTGTTTCTTTTGTAATCTGAATGCATTTCGATAAAATAAGTATCCCTTGGCCTGGTATAATTTTTTTTGAGTATTTTTTTATAACTATCTTTTTAAATTCTGAATAAGAAATTGTATCACTATTTAAAATTGGTTCAGATTCCAAAAATAGAAACGCATCTCCCGTCAAATGATATCTAGCGACAGCTAAAGTCTGTTGTTCTGTCCAAGCGTCGATAGTTGCACGTTGACATAATTTTGAAAAGAATTCGTTAACATTTTCATTATGGTGTCCCGAAAATTGTGGAATTCCTACTAATGTCTGTCCGATAGTTCTCACAGATGGTATTAATGTTTGACCTTCAGACCCTTGTGAGACTGACGATGTTGGTAAAGACATTTTTTTTTTGTTTTTATATGAAACAGTAGTATAACTTTTGATATGAATTAAATTAAATTTGAAAATAAAAGTGTTATGAAATTTAACGAATATTTATGTTTACTAAATTCTTGATATGAAGATCTTAAACAGCAAATGTAATATGATTCTTTTTGTGTTATGGATATTAGATACCATCAAAATTATCTCGTCGTTCACACAGTTCTCTTATACAAAAATAACGATAATATATTACTCACATAGCAACTCAATTCAAAATAATATGCGTTCAACTAAATATTTTTTTTTTTTCCAATCACACACAAT
>CALUEK010000465.1:0-25702 GCA_944039245.1 Nebria salina | reverse complement strand
AAACAAAATAACTAAATAACTAAATAACTAAATCAACCTAAATAACTAAATAACTAATAACTAAATAACTAAATAAACTAAATAACTAAATAACTAAATAACTAAATAACTAAATATCTAAATAACTAAATAACTAAATAACTAAATAACTAAATAACTAAATAACTAACTAACTAAATAACTAAATAACTAAATAACTAAATAACTAAATAACTAAATAACTAAATAAACTAAATAACTAATAACTAAATAACTAAAAAACTTAAATAACTAAATAACTAAATAACTAAATAACTAAATAACTAAATAACTAAAATAACTAAATACTAATAACTAAATACTAAATACTAAATAACTAAATAACTAAATAACTAAATAACAAAATAACTAAATAACACAATAACTAAATTAACTAAATAACATAAATATAACTAAATAACTAAATAACTAAATAACTAATAACTAAATAACTAAATAACTAAATAACTAAATAACTAAATAACTAAATAACTAAATAACTAAATAACTAAATAACTAAATAACTAAATAACTAAATAACTAAATAACTAAATAACTAAATAACTAAATAACTAATAACTAAATAACTAAATAACTAAATAACTAAATAACTAAATAACTAAATAACAAAATAACTAAATAACTAAATAACTAAATAACTAAATAACTAAATAACTAAATAACTAAATAACTAAATAACTAAATAACTAAATAACTAAACTAACTAAATAACTAAATAACTAAATAACTAAATAACTAAATAACTAAATAACTAAATAACTAAATAACTAAAATAACTAAATAACTAAATAACTAAATAACTAAATAACTAAATAACTAAATAACTAAATAACTAAATACTAAATAACTAAATAACTAAATAACTAAATAACTAAATAACTAAATAACTAAATAACTAAATAACTAACATAACTAAATAACTAAATAACTAAATAACTAAATAACTAAATAACTAAATAACTAAATAACTAAATAACTAAATAACTAAATAACTAAATAACTAAATAACTAAATAACTAAATAACTAAATAACTAAATAACTAAATAACTAAATAACTAAATAACTAAATAACTAAATACGAAATAACTAAATAACTAAATAACTAAATACAAATAACTAAATAACTAAACTAACTAAATAACTAAATAACTAAATAACTAAATAACTAAATAACTAAATAACTAAATAACAAATAACTAAATTACTAAATAACTAAATAACTAAATAACTAAATAACTAAATAACTAAATAACTAAATAACTAAATAACTAAATAACTCAATAACTAAATAACTAAATAACTAAATAACTAAATAACTAAATAACTAAATAACTAAATAACTAAATAACTAAATAACTAAATAACTAAATAACTAAATAACTAAATAACTAAATAACTAAATAACTAATAACTAAATAACTAAATAACTAAATAACTAAATAACTAAATAACTAAATAACTAAATAACTAAATAACTAAATAACTAAATAACTAAATAACCTAAATAACTAAATAAAACTACTAATAACTAAATAACTAAATAACTAATAACTAAATAACTAAATAACTAATAACTAAATAACTAACTAACTAAATAACTAAATAACTAAATAACTAAATAACTAAATAACTAAATAACTAAATAACTAAATAACTAAATAACTAAATAACTAAATAACTAAATAACTAAATAACTAAATAACTAAATAACTCAATAACTAAATACAAATACTAAATAACTAAATAACTAAATAATAAATAACTAAATAACTAACTAAATAAACTAAATAACTAAATAACTAATAACTAAATAACTAAATAACTAAATAACTAAATAACTAAATAACTAAATAACTAAATAACTAATAACTAAATAACTAAATAAACTAAATAACTAAATAACTAAATAACTAAATAACTAAATAACTAAATAACTAAATAACTAAATAACTAAATAACTAATAACTAAATAACTAAATAACTAAATAACTAATAACTAAATAACTAAATACAAATAACTAACTAAACTAAATAACTAAATAACTAAATAACTAAATAACTAAATAACTAAAAAACTAAATAACTAAATAACTAAATAACTAAATAACTAATAACTAACAAATAACTAAATAACTAAATAACTAAATAACTAAAATAACTAAATAACTAAATAACTTCTAACTAATAACTAAATAACTAAATAACTAAATAACTAAATAACTAAATAACTAAATAACTAAATAACTAAATACTAAATAACTAAAATTACTAAATAACTAAATAACTAAATAACTAAATAACTATATAACAAATAACTAAAAAACTAAATAACTAAATACTAAATAACTAACTAACTAAATAACTAAATAACTAAATAACTAAATAACTAAATAACTAAATAACTAAATAACTAAATAACTAAATAACTAAATAACTAAATAACTAAATAACTAAATAACTAAATAACTACAATAACTAAATAACCTAAATAACTAAATAACTAAATAACTAACAATAACTAAATAACTAAATAACTAAACTAACTAAATAACTAAATAACTAATAACAAATAACTAAAACTAAATAACTAAATAACTAAATATAAATAACTAAATAACTAAATAACTAAATAACTAAAATAACTAATAACTAACAAACTAAAAAACTAAATACTAAATAACACTAAATACTAAATAACTAAATAACTAAATAACTAAATAACTAAATAACTAAATAACTAAATAACTAAATAACTAAATAACTAAATAACTAAATAACTAAATAACTAAATAACTAAATAACTAAATAACTAATAACTAAATAACTAAATAACTAAATAACTAAATAACTAAATAACTAAATAACTAAATAACTAATAACTAAATAACTAAAAAACTAAATAACTAAATAAATAAATAAATAAATAAACTAAATAACTAAATAACTAAATAACTAAATAACTAAATAACTAAATAACTAACTAAATAACTAAATAACTAAATAACTAAATAACTAAATAACTAAATAACTAAATAACTAAATAACTAAATAACTAAATAACTAAATAACTAAATAACTAAATAACTAAATAACTAAATAACTAAATAACTAAATAACTAAATAACTAAATAACTAAATAACTAAATAACTAAATAACTAAATAACTAAATAACTAAATAACTAAATAACTAAATAACTAAATAACTAAATAACTAAATAACTAAATAACTAAATAACTAAATAACTAAATAACTAAATAACTAAATAACTAAATAACTAAATAACTAAATAACTAAATAACTAAATAACTAAATAACTAAATAACTAAATAACTAAATAACTAAATAACTAAATAACTAAATAACTAAATAACTAAATAACTAAATAACTAAATAACTAAATAACTAAATAACTAAATAACTAAATAACTAAATAACTAAATAACTAAATAACTAAATAACTAAATAACTAAATAACTAAATAACTAAATAACTAAATAACTAAATAACTAAATAACTAAATAACTAAATAACTAAATAACTAAATAACTAAATAACTAAATAACTAAATAACTAAATAACTAAATAACTAAATAACTAAATAACTAAATAACTAAATAACTAAATAACTAAATAACTAAATAACTAAATAACTAAATAACTAAATAACTAAATAACTAAATAACTAAATAACTAAATAACTAAATAACTAAATAACTAAATAACTAAATAACTAAATAACTAAATAACTAAATAACTAAATAACTAAATAACTAAATAACTAAATAACTAAATAACTAAATAACTAAATAACTAAATAACTAAATAACTAAATAACTAAATAACTAAATAACTAAATAACTAAATAACTAAATAACTAAATAACTAAATAACTAAATAACTAAATAACTAAATAACTAAATAACTAAATAACTAAATAACTAAATAACTAAATAACTAAATAACTAAATAACTAAATAACTAAATAACTAAATAACTAAATAACTAAATAACTAAATAACTAAATAACTAAATAACTAAATAACTAAATAACTAAATAACTAAATAACTAAATAACTAAATAACTAAATAACTAAATAACTAAATAACTAAATAACTAAATAACTAAATAACTAAATAACTAAATAACTAAATAACTAAATAACTAAATAACTAAATAACTAAATAACTAAATAACTAAATAACTAAATAACTAAATAACTAAATAACTAAATAACTAAATAACTAAATAACTAAATAACTAAATAACTAAATAACTAAATAACTAAATAACTAAATAACTAAATAACTAAATAACTAAATAACTAAATAACTAAATAACTAAATAACTAAATAACTAAATAACTAAATAACTAAATAACTAAATAACTAAATAACTAAATAACTAAATAACTAAATAACTAAATAACTAAATAACTAAATAACTAAATAACTAAATAACTAAATAACTAAATAACTAAATAACTAAATAACTAAATAACTAAATAACTAAATAACTAAATAACTAAATAACTAAATAACTAAATAACTAAATAACTAAATAACTAAATAACTAAATAACTAAATAACTAAATAACTAAATAACTAAATAACTAAATAACTAAATAACTAAATAACTAAATAACTAAATAACTAAATAACTAAATAACTAAATAACTAAATAACTAAATAACTAAATAACTAAATAACTAAATAACTAAATAACTAAATAACTAAATAACTAAATAACTAAATAACTAAATAACTAAATAACTAAATAACTAAATAACTAAATAACTAAATAACTAAATAACTAAATAACTAAATAACTAAATAACTAAATAACTAAATAACTAAATAACTAAATAACTAAATAACTAAATAACTAAATAACTAAATAACTAAATAACTAAATAACTAAATAACTAAATAACTAAATAACTAAATAACTAAATAACTAAATAACTAAATAACTAAATAACTAAATAACTAAATAACTAAATAACTAAATAACTAAATAACTAAATAACTAAATAACTAAATAACTAAATAACTAAATAACTAAATAACTAAATAACTAAATAACTAAATAACTAAATAACTAAATAACTAAATAACTAAATAACTAAATAACTAAATAACTAAATAACTAAATAACTAAATAACTAAATAACTAAATAACTAAATAACTAAATAACTAAATAACTAAATAACTAAATAACTAAATAACTAAATAACTAAATAACTAAATAACTAAATAACTAAATAACTAAATAACTAAATAACTAAATAACTAAATAACTAAATAACTAAATAACTAAATAACTAAATAACTAAATAACTAAATAACTAAATAACTAAATAACTAAATAACTAAATAACTAAATAACTAAATAACTAAATAACTAAATAACTAAATAACTAAATAACTAAATAACTAAATAACTAAATAACTAAATAACTAAATAACTAAATAACTAAATAACTAAATAACTAAATAACTAAATAACTAAATAACTAAATAACTAAATAACTAAATAACTAAATAACTAAATAACTAAATAACTAAATAACTAAATAACTAAATAACTAAATAACTAAATAACTAAATAACTAAATAACTAAATAACTAAATAACTAAATAACTAAATAACTAAATAACTAAATAACTAAATAACTAAATAACTAAATAACTAAATAACTAAATAACTAAATAACTAAATAACTAAATAACTAAATAACTAAATAACTAAATAACTAAATAACTAAATAACTAAATAACTAAATAACTAAATAACTAAATAACTAAATAACTAAATAACTAAATAACTAAATAACTAAATAACTAAATAACTAAATAACTAAATAACTAAATAACTAAATAACTAAATAACTAAATAACTAAATAACTAAATAACTAAATAACTAAATAACTAAATAACTAAATAACTAAATAACTAAATAACTAAATAACTAAATAACTAAATAACTAAATAACTAAATAACTAAATAACTAAATAACTAAATAACTAAATAACTAAATAACTAAATAACTAAATAACTAAATAACTAAATAACTAAATAACTAAATAACTAAATAACTAAATAACTAAATAACTAAATAACTAAATAACTAAATAACTAAATAACTAAATAACTAAATAACTAAATAACTAAATAACTAAATAACTAAATAACTAAATAACTAAATAACTAAATAACTAAATAACTAAATAACTAAATAACTAAATAACTAAATAACTAAATAACTAAATAACTAAATAACTAAATAACTAAATAACTAAATAACTAAATAACTAAATAACTAAATAACTAAATAACTAAATAACTAAATAACTAAATAACTAAATAACTAAATAACTAAATAACTAAATAACTAAATAACTAAATAACTAAATAACTAAATAACTAAATAACTAAATAACTAAATAACTAAATAACTAAATAACTAAATAACTAAATAACTAAATAACTAAATAACTAAATAACTAAATAACTAAATAACTAAATAACTAAATAACTAAATAACTAAATAACTAAATAACTAAATAACTAAATAACTAAATAACTAAATAACTAAATAACTAAATAACTAAATAACTAAATAACTAAATAACTAAATAACTAAATAACTAAATAACTAAATAACTAAATAACTAAATAACTAAATAACTAAATAACTAAATAACTAAATAACTAAATAACTAAATAACTAAATAACTAAATAACTAAATAACTAAATAACTAAATAACTAAATAACTAAATAACTAAATAACTAAATAACTAAATAACTAAATAACTAAATAACTAAATAACTAAATAACTAAATAACTAAATAACTAAATAACTAAATAACTAAATAACTAAATAACTAAATAACTAAATAACTAAATAACTAAATAACTAAATAACTAAATAACTAAATAACTAAATAACTAAATAACTAAATAACTAAATAACTAAATAACTAAATAACTAAATAACTAAATAACTAAATAACTAAATAACTAAATAACTAAATAACTAAATAACTAAATAACTAAATAACTAAATAACTAAATAACTAAATAACTAAATAACTAAATAACTAAATAACTAAATAACTAAATAACTAAATAACTAAATAACTAAATAACTAAATAACTAAATAACTAAATAACTAAATAACTAAATAACTAAATAACTAAATAACTAAATAACTAAATAACTAAATAACTAAATAACTAAATAACTAAATAACTAAATAACTAAATAACTAAATAACTAAATAACTAAATAACTAAATAACTAAATAACTAAATAACTAAATAACTAAATAACTAAATAACTAAATAACTAAATAACTAAATAACTAAATAACTAAATAACTAAATAACTAAATAACTAAATAACTAAATAACTAAATAACTAAATAACTAAATAACTAAATAACTAAATAACTAAATAACTAAATAACTAAATAACTAAATAACTAAATAACTAAATAACTAAATAACTAAATAACTAAATAACTAAATAACTAAATAACTAAATAACTAAATAACTAAATAACTAAATAACTAAATAACTAAATAACTAAATAACTAAATAACTAAATAACTAAATAACTAAATAACTAAATAACTAAATAACTAAATAACTAAATAACTAAATAACTAAATAACTAAATAACTAAATAACTAAATAACTAAATAACTAAATAACTAAATAACTAAATAACTAAATAACTAAATAACTAAATAACTAAATAACTAAATAACTAAATAACTAAATAACTAAATAACTAAATAACTAAATAACTAAATAACTAAATAACTAAATAACTAAATAACTAAATAACTAAATAACTAAATAACTAAATAACTAAATAACTAAATAACTAAATAACTAAATAACTAAATAACTAAATAACTAAATAACTAAATAACTAAATAACTAAATAACTAAATAACTAAATAACTAAATAACTAAATAACTAAATAACTAAATAACTAAATAACTAAATAACTAAATAACTAAATAACTAAATAACTAAATAACTAAATAACTAAATAACTAAATAACTAAATAACTAAATAACTAAATAACTAAATAACTAAATAACTAAATAACTAAATAACTAAATAACTAAATAACTAAATAACTAAATAACTAAATAACTAAATAACTAAATAACTAAATAACTAAATAACTAAATAACTAAATAACTAAATAACTAAATAACTAAATAACTAAATAACTAAATAACTAAATAACTAAATAACTAAATAACTAAATAACTAAATAACTAAATAACTAAATAACTAAATAACTAAATAACTAAATAACTAAATAACTAAATAACTAAATAACTAAATAACTAAATAACTAAATAACTAAATAACTAAATAACTAAATAACTAAATAACTAAATAACTAAATAACTAAATAACTAAATAACTAAATAACTAAATAACTAAATAACTAAATAACTAAATAACTAAATAACTAAATAACTAAATAACTAAATAACTAAATAACTAAATAACTAAATAACTAAATAACTAAATAACTAAATAACTAAATAACTAAATAACTAAATAACTAAATAACTAAATAACTAAATAACTAAATAACTAAATAACTAAATAACTAAATAACTAAATAACTAAATAACTAAATAACTAAATAACTAAATAACTAAATAACTAAATAACTAAATAACTAAATAACTAAATAACTAAATAACTAAATAACTAAATAACTAAATAACTAAATAACTAAATAACTAAATAACTAAATAACTAAATAACTAAATAACTAAATAACTAAATAACTAAATAACTAAATAACTAAATAACTAAATAACTAAATAACTAAATAACTAAATAACTAAATAACTAAATAACTAAATAACTAAATAACTAAATAACTAAATAACTAAATAACTAAATAACTAAATAACTAAATAACTAAATAACTAAATAACTAAATAACTAAATAACTAAATAACTAAATAACTAAATAACTAAATAACTAAATAACTAAATAACTAAATAACTAAATAACTAAATAACTAAATAACTAAATAACTAAATAACTAAATAACTAAATAACTAAATAACTAAATAACTAAATAACTAAATAACTAAATAACTAAATAACTAAATAACTAAATAACTAAATAACTAAATAACTAAATAACTAAATAACTAAATAACTAAATAACTAAATAACTAAATAACTAAATAACTAAATAACTAAATAACTAAATAACTAAATAACTAAATAACTAAATAACTAAATAACTAAATAACTAAATAACTAAATAACTAAATAACTAAATAACTAAATAACTAAATAACTAAATAACTAAATAACTAAATAACTAAATAACTAAATAACTAAATAACTAAATAACTAAATAACTAAATAACTAAATAACTAAATAACTAAATAACTAAATAACTAAATAACTAAATAACTAAATAACTAAATAACTAAATAACTAAATAACTAAATAACTAAATAACTAAATAACTAAATAACTAAATAACTAAATAACTAAATAACTAAATAACTAAATAACTAAATAACTAAATAACTAAATAACTAAATAACTAAATAACTAAATAACTAAATAACTAAATAACTAAATAACTAAATAACTAAATAACTAAATAACTAAATAACTAAATAACTAAATAACTAAATAACTAAATAACTAAATAACTAAATAACTAAATAACTAAATAACTAAATAACTAAATAACTAAATAACTAAATAACTAAATAACTAAATAACTAAATAACTAAATAACTAAATAACTAAATAACTAAATAACTAAATAACTAAATAACTAAATAACTAAATAACTAAATAACTAAATAACTAAATAACTAAATAACTAAATAACTAAATAACTAAATAACTAAATAACTAAATAACTAAATAACTAAATAACTAAATAACTAAATAACTAAATAACTAAATAACTAAATAACTAAATAACTAAATAACTAAATAACTAAATAACTAAATAACTAAATAACTAAATAACTAAATAACTAAATAACTAAATAACTAAATAACTAAATAACTAAATAACTAAATAACTAAATAACTAAATAACTAAATAACTAAATAACTAAATAACTAAATAACTAAATAACTAAATAACTAAATAACTAAATAACTAAATAACTAAATAACTAAATAACTAAATAACTAAATAACTAAATAACTAAATAACTAAATAACTAAATAACTAAATAACTAAATAACTAAATAACTAAATAACTAAATAACTAAATAACTAAATAACTAAATAACTAAATAACTAAATAACTAAATAACTAAATAACTAAATAACTAAATAACTAAATAACTAAATAACTAAATAACTAAATAACTAAATAACTAAATAACTAAATAACTAAATAACTAAATAACTAAATAACTAAATAACTAAATAACTAAATAACTAAATAACTAAATAACTAAATAACTAAATAACTAAATAACTAAATAACTAAATAACTAAATAACTAAATAACTAAATAACTAAATAACTAAATAACTAAATAACTAAATAACTAAATAACTAAATAACTAAATAACTAAATAACTAAATAACTAAATAACTAAATAACTAAATAACTAAATAACTAAATAACTAAATAACTAAATAACTAAATAACTAAATAACTAAATAACTAAATAACTAAATAACTAAATAACTAAATAACTAAATAACTAAATAACTAAATAACTAAATAACTAAATAACTAAATAACTAAATAACTAAATAACTAAATAACTAAATAACTAAATAACTAAATAACTAAATAACTAAATAACTAAATAACTAAATAACTAAATAACTAAATAACTAAATAACTAAATAACTAAATAACTAAATAACTAAATAACTAAATAACTAAATAACTAAATAACTAAATAACTAAATAACTAAATAACTAAATAACTAAATAACTAAATAACTAAATAACTAAATAACTAAATAACTAAATAACTAAATAACTAAATAACTAAATAACTAAATAACTAAATAACTAAATAACTAAATAACTAAATAACTAAATAACTAAATAACTAAATAACTAAATAACTAAATAACTAAATAACTAAATAACTAAATAACTAAATAACTAAATAACTAAATAACTAAATAACTAAATAACTAAATAACTAAATAACTAAATAACTAAATAACTAAATAACTAAATAACTAAATAACTAAATAACTAAATAACTAAATAACTAAATAACTAAATAACCAAATAACTAAATAACTAAATAACTAAATGACTTATCAACATCTGAACATATTTTATGGAGTCCTAGAACTTTTTAGTGCAATACGCTAAGAAATATATTACTCTGGTATTGGCAATTTAACGCTTGTATTTGCGTATTTAACTGCAATATGTCTCATATATTCCTCTCGTATTGGCATTTTAACGCTTGTATTCTCGTATATTACTGCAATATGTCTCATTTGAAACGAATTTGAATCAATTGATCCGTACATATTTTACGGGGTCCTATAACTTTTTGGTGCAATACGCTAGGAAATATATTACTCTGGTATTGGCATTTTAACGCTTGTATTTGCCTATATTAGTGCAATATGTCTCATTTCAAACGAATTTGTATCAACATCTGAACATATTTTATGGAGTCCTATAACTTTTTAGTGCAATACACTAAGAAATATATTACTCTGGTATTGGCATTTTAACGCTTGTATTTGCGTATTTAACTGCAATATGTCTCATATATTCCTCTCGTATTGGCATTTTAACGCTTGTATTTGCGTATATTACTGCAATATGTCTCATTTGAAACGAATTTGAATCAATGATCCGTACATATTTTACGGGGTCCTATAACTTTTTGGTGCAATACGCTAGGAAATATATTACTCTGGTATTGGCATTTTAACGCTTGTATTTGCCTATATTAGTGCAATATGTCTCATTTCAAACGAATTTGTATCAACATCTGAACATATTTTATGGAGTCCTATAACTTTTTAGTGCAATACGCTAAGAAATATATTACTCTGGTATTGGCATTTTAACGCTTGTATTTGCGTATTTAACTGCAATATGTCTCATATATTCCTCTCGTATTTGCATTTTAACGCTTGTATTTGCGTATAAACTGCTATATGTCTCATTTGAAACGAATTTGTATCAACATCTGAACATATTTTATTGGGTCCTATAACTTTTTAGTGCAATACGCTAAGAAATATATTACTCTGGTATTGGAATTTTAACGCTTGTATTTGCGTATATAACTGCAATATGTCTCATATATTCCTCTCGTATTGGCATATTAACGCTTGTATTTGCGTATATTACTGCAATATGTCTCATTTGAAACGAATTTGAATCAATTAATCCGTACATATTTTACGGGGTCCTATAACTTTTTGGTGCAATACGCTAGGAAATATATTACTCTGGTATTGGCATTTTAACGCTTGTATTTGCCTATATTAGTGCAATATGTCTCATTTCAAACGAATTTGTATCAACATCTGAACATATTTTATGGAGTCCTATAACTTTTTAGTGCAATACGCTAAGAAATATATTACTCTGGTATTGGCATTTTAACGCTTGTATTTGCTTATATAACTGCAATATGTCTCATATATTCCTCTCACATTGGCATTTTAACGCTAGTATTTGCGTATATTACTGCTAAATGTCTCATTTGAAACGAATTTGAATCAATATCTGAACATTTTTAATGGTGAACTATAACTTATAAGAACAATACGCTAAGAAATATATTACTCTGGTATTGGCATTTTAACGCTTGTATTTGCGTATATTACTGCAATATGTCTCATATATTCCTCTCGTATTGGCATTTTAACGCTTGTATTTGCGTATTTAACTGCAATATGTCTCATATATTCCTCTCGTATTGGCATTTTAACGCTTGTATTTGCGTATATTACTGCAATATGTCTCATTTGAAACGAATTTGAATCAATGATCCGTACATATTTTACGGGGTCCTATAACTTTTTGGTGCAATACGCTAGGAATTATATTACTCTGGTATTGGCATTTTAACGCTTGTGTTTGCCTATATTAGTGCAATATGTCTCATTTCAAACGAATTTGTATCAACATCTGGACATATTTTATGGAGTCCTATAACTTTTTAGTGCAATACGCTAAGAAATATATTACTCTGGTATTGGCATTTTAACGCTTGTATTTGCTTATATAACTGCAATATGTCTCATATATTCCTCTCGTATTGGCATTTTAACGCTAGTATTTGCGTATATTACTGCTAAATGTCTCATTTGAAACGAATTTGAATCAATATCTGAACATTTTTAATGGTGAACTATAACTTATAAGTACAATACGCTAAGAAATATATTACTCTGGTATTGGCATTTTAACGCTTGTATTTGCGTATTTAACTGCAATATATCTCATATATTCCTCTCGTATTGGCATTTTAACGCTTGTATTTGCGTATATTACTGCAATATGTCTCATTTGAAACGAATTTGAATCAATGATCCGTACATATTTTACGGGGTCCTATAACTTTTTGGTGCAATACGCTAGGAATTATATTACTCTGGTATTGGCATTTTAACGCTTGTGTTTGCCTATATTAGTGCAATATGTCTCATTTCAAACGAATTTGTATCAACATCTGAACATATTTTATGGAGTCCTATAACTTTTTAGTGCAATACGCTAAGAAATATATTACTCTGGTATTGGCAATTTAACGCTTGTATTTGCGTATTTAACTGCAATATGTCTCATATATTCCTCTCGTATTGGCATTTTAACGCTTGTATTCTCGTATATTACTGCAATATGTCTCATTTGAAACGAATTTGAATCAATTGATCCGTACATATTTTACGGGGTCCAATAAGTTTTTGGTGCAATACGCTAGGAAATATATTACTCTGGTATTGGCATTTTAACGCTTGTATTTGCCTATATTAGTGCAATATGTCTAATTTCAAACGAATTTGTATCAACATCTGAACATATTTTATGGAGTCCTATAACTTTTAAGTGCAATACGCTAAGAAATATATTACTCTGGTATTGGCATTTTAACGCTTGTATTTGCGTATTTTACTGCAATATGTCTCATATATTCCTCTCGTATTGGCATTTTAACGCTTGTATTTGCGTATATTACTGCAATATGTCTCATTTGAAACGAATTTGAATCAATTGATCCGTACATATTTTACGGGGTCCTATAACTTTTTGGTGCAATACGCTAGGAAATATATTACTCTGGTATTGGCATTTTAACGCTTGTATTTGCCTATATTAGTGCAATATGTCTCATTTCAAACGAATTTGTATCAACATCTGAACATATTTTATGGAGTCCTATAACTTTTTAGTGCAATACGCTAAGAAATATATTACTCTGGTATTGGCATTTTAACGCTTGTATTTGCTTATATAACTGCAATATGTCTCATATATTCCTCTCGTATTGGCATTTTAACGCTTGTATTTGCGTATATTACTGCTATATGTCTCATTTGAAACGAATTTGAAACAATATCTGAACATTTTTAATGGTGGACTATAACTTTTTGGTGCAATACGCTAGGAAATATATTACTCTGGTATTGGCCTTTTAACGCTTGTATTTGCGTATATTAATGCAATATGTCTCATTTCAAACGAATTTGTATCAACATCTGAACATATTTTATGGAGTCCTATAACTTTTTAGTGCAATACGCTAAGAAATATATTACTCTGGTATTGGCAATTTGACGCTTGTATTTGCGTATTTAACTGCAATATGTCTCATATGTTCCTCTCGTATTGGCATTTTAACGCTTGTATTCTCGTATATTACTGCAATATGTCTCATTTGAAACGAATTTGAATCAATTGATCCGTACATATTTTACGGGGTCCTATAACTTTTTGGTGCAATACGCTAGGAAATATATTACTCTGGTATTGGCATTTTAACGCTTGTATTTGCCTATATTAGTGCAATATGTCTCATTTCAAACGAATTTGTATCAACATCTGAACATATTTTATGGAGTCCTATAACTTTTTAGTGCAATACGCTAAGAAATATATTACTCTGGTATTGGCATTTTAACGCTTGTATTTGCGTATTTAACTGCAATATGTCTCATATATTCCTCTCGTATTGGCATTTTAACGCTTGTATTTGCGTATATTACTGCTATATGTCTCATTTGAAACGAATTTGAATCAATATCTGAACATTTTTAATGGTGGCCTATAACTTTTTGGTGCAATACGCTAGGAAATATATTACTCTGGTATTGGCATTTTAACGCTTGTATTTGCGTATATTAATGCAATATGTCTCATTTCAAACGAATTTGTATCAACATCTGAACATATTTTATGGAGTCCTATAACTTTTTAGTGCAATACGCTAAGAAATATATTACTCTGGTATTGGCATTTTAACGCTTGTATTTGCGTATTTAACTGCAATATGTCTCATATATTCCTCTCGTATTGGCATTTTAACGCTTGTATTTGCGTATATTACTGCTATATGTCTCATTTGAAACGAATTTGAATCAATATCTGAACATTTTTAATGGTGGCCTATAACTTTTTGGTGCAATACGCTAGGAAATATATTACTCTGGTATTGGCATTTTAACGCTTGTATTTGCCTATATTAGTGCAATATGTCTCATTTCAAACGAATTTGTATCAACATCTGAACATATTTTATGGAGTCCTATAACTTTTTAGTGCAATACGCTAAGAAATATATATTACTCTGGTATTGGCAATTTAACGCTTGTATTTGCGTATTTAACTGCAATATGTCTCATATATTCCTCTCGTATTGGCATTTTAACGCTTGTATTCTCGTATATTACTGCAATATGTCTCATTTGAAACGAATTTGAATCAATTGATCCGTACATATTTTACGGGGTCCTATAACTTTTTGGTGCAATACGCTAGGAAATATATTACTCTGGTATTGGCATTTTAACGCTTGTATTTGCGTATATTACTGCAATATGTCTCATTTCAAACGAATTTGTATCAACATCTGAACATATTTTATGGAGTCCTATAACTTTTTAGTGCAATACGCTAAGAAATATATTACTCTGGTATTGGCATTTTAACGCTTGTATTTGCGTATTTAACTGCAATATGTCTCATATATTCCTCTCGTATTGGCATTTTAACGCTTGTATTTGCGTATATTACTGCAATATGTCTCATTTGAAACGAATTTGAATCAATTGATCCGTACATATTTTACGGGGTCCTATAACTTTTTGGTGCAATACGCTAGGAAATATATTACTCTGGTATTGGCATTTTAACGCTTGTATTTGCCTATATTAGTGCAATATGTCTCATTTCAAACGAATTTGTATCAACATCTGAACATATTTTATGGAGTCCTATAACTTTTTAGTTATAGGACTCCATAAAATATGTTCAGATGTTGATACAAATTCGTTTGAAATGAGACATATTGCACTAATATAGGCAAATACAAGCGTTAAAATGCCAATACCAGAGTAATATATTTCCTAGCGTATTGCACCAAAAAGTTATAGGACCCCGTAAAATATGTACGGATCAATTGATTCAAATTCGTTTCAAATGAGACATATTGCAGTAATATACGCAAATACAAGCGTTAAAATGCCAATACGAGAGGAATATATGAGACATATTGCAGTTAAATACGCAAATACAAGCGTTAAAATGCCAATACCAGACTAATATATTTCTTAGCGTATTGCACTTAAAAGTTATAGGACTCCATAAAATATGTTCAGATGTTGATAGAAATTCGTTTGAAATGAGACTTATTGCACTAATATAGGCAAATACAAGCGTAAAATGCCAATACCAGAGTAATATATTTCCTAGCGTATTGCACCAAAAAGTTATAGGACCCCGTAAAATATGTACGGATCATTGATTCAAATTCGTTTCAAATGAGACATATTGCAGTAATATACGCAAATACAAGCGTTAAAATGCCAATACGAGAGGAATATATGAGACATGTTGCAGTTAAATACGCAAATACAAGCGTTAAAATGACAATACCAGAGTAATATATTTCTTAGCGTATTGCACTAAAAAGTTATAGGACTCCATAAAATATGTTCAGATGTTGATACAAATTCGTTTGAAATGAGACATATTGCACATATAGGCAAATACAAGCGTTAAAATGCCAATACCAGAGTAATATATTTCCTAGCGTATTGCACCAAAAAGTTATAGGACCCCGTAAAATATGTACGGATCAATTGATTCAAATTCGTTTCAAATGAGACATATTGCAGTAATATACGAGAATACAAGCGTTAAAATGCCAATACGAGAGGAATATATGAGACATATTGCAGTTAAATACGCAAATACAAGCGTTAAATTGCCAATACCAGAGTAATATATTTCTTAGCGTATTGCACTAAAAAGTTATAGGACTCCATAAAATATGTTCAGATGTTGATACAAATTCGTTTGAAATGAGACATATTGCATTAATATACGCAAATACAAGCGTTAAAATGCCAATACCAGAGTAATATATTTCTTAGCGTATTGCACTAAAAAGTTATAGGACTCCATAAAATATGTTCAGATGTTGATACAAATTCGTTTGAAATGAGACATATTGCATTAATATACGCAAATACAAGCGTTAAAATGCCAATACCAGAGTAATATATTTCCTAGCGTATTGCACCAAAAGGTTATAGGCCACCATTAAAAATGTTCAGATATTGATTCAAATTCGTTTCAAATGAGACATATATACCAGTAATATACGCAAATACAAGCGTTAAAATGCCAATACGAGAGGAATATATGATACATATTGCAGTTAATTACGCAAATACAAGCGTTAAAATGCCAATACCAGAGTAATATATTTCTTAGCGTATTGCACTAAAAAGTTATAGGACTCCATAAAATATGTTCAGATGTTGATACAAATTCGTTTGAAATGAGACATATTGCATTAATATACGCAAATACAAGCGTTAAAATGCCAATACCAGAGTAATATATTTCCTAGCGTATTGCACCAAAAAGTTATAGGCCACCATTAAAAATGTTCAGATATTGATTCAAATTCGTTTCAAATGAGACATATAGCAGTAATATACGCAAATACAAGCGTTAAAATGCCAATACGAGAGGAATATATGAGACATATTGCAGTTAAATACGCAAATACAAGCGTTAAATTGCCAATACCAGAGTAATATATTTCCTAGCGTATTGCACCAAAGAGTTATAGGACCCCGTAAAATATGTACGGATCAATTGATTCAAATTCGTTTCAAATGAGACATATTGCAGTAATATACGCAAATACAAGCGTTAATATGCCAATACGAGAGGAATATATGAGACATATTGCAGTAATATACGCAAATACAAGCGTTAAAATGCCAATACCAGAGTAATATATTTCTTAGCGTATTGTACTTATAAGTTATAGTTCACCATTAAAAATGTTCAGATGTTGATACAAATTCGTTTCAAATGAGACATATTGCAGTAATATACGCAAATACAAGCGTTAAAATGCCAATACCAGAGTAATATATTTCTTAGCGTATTGTTCTTATAAGTTATAGTTCATTATTAAAAATGTTCAGATATTGATTCAAATTCGTTTCAAATGAGACATTTAGCAGTAATATACGCAAATACAAGCGTTAAAATGCCAATACGAGAGGAATATATGAGACATATTGCAGTTATATAAGCAAATACAAGCGTTAAAATGCCAATACCAGAGTTATATATTTCTTAGCGTATTGCACTAAAAAGTTATAGGACTCCATAAAATATGTTCAGATGTTGATACAAATTCGTTTGAAATGAGACATATTGCATTAATATACGCAAATACAAGCGTTAAAATGCCAATACGAGAGGAATATATGAGACATATTGCAGTTAAATACGCAAATACAAGCGTTAAATTGCCAATACCAGAGTAATATATTTCTTAGCGTATTGCACTAAAAAGTTATAGGACTCCATAAAATATGTTCAGATGTTGATACAAATACGTTTGAAATGAGACATATTGCATTAATATACGCAAATACAAGCGTTAAAATGCCAATACCAGAGTAATATATTTCCTAGCGTTTTGCACCAAAAAGTTATAGGCCACCATTAAAAATGTTCAGATATTGATTCAAATTCGTTTCAAATGAGACATATAGCAGTAATATACGCAAATACAAGCGTTAAAATGCCAATACGAGGGGAATATATGAGACATATTGCAGTTATATAAGCAAATACAAGCGTTAAAATGCCAATACCAGAGTAATATATTTCTTAGCGTATTGCACTAAAAAGTTATAGGACTCCATAAAATATGTTCAGATGTTGATACAAATTCGTTTGAAATGAGACATATTGCACTAATATAGGCAAATACAAGCGTTAAAATGCCAATACCAAAGTAATATATTTAGCAGTAATATACGCAAATACAAGCGTTAAAATGCCAATACGAGAGGAATATATGAGACATATTGCAGTTATATAAGCAAATACAAGCGTTAAAATGCCAATACCAGAGTTATATATTTCTTAGCGTATTGCACTAAAAAGTTATAGGACTCCATAAAATATGTTCAGATGTTGATACAAATTCGTTTGAAATGAGACATATTGCATTAATATACGCAAATACAAGCGTTAAAATGCCAATACGAGAGGAATATATGAGACATATTGCAGTTAAATACGCAAATACAAGCGTTAAATTGCCAATACCAGAGTAATATATTTCTTAGCGTATTGCACTAAAAAGTTATAGGACTCCATAAAAGATGTTCAGATGTTGATACAAATACGTTTGAAATGAGACATATTGCATTAATATACGCAAATACAAGCGTTAAAATGCCAATACCAGAGTAATATATTTCCTAGCGTTTTGCACCAAAAAGTTATAGGCCACCATTAAAAATGTTCAGATATTGATTCAAATTCGTTTCAAATGAGACATATAGCAGTAATATACGCAAATACAAGCGTTAAAATGCCAATACGAGAGGAATATATGAGACATATTGCAGTTATATAAGCAAATACAAGCGTTAAAATGCCAATACCAGAGTAATATATTTCTTAGCGTATTGCACTAAAAAGTTATAGGACTCCATAAAATATGTTCAGATGTTGATACAAATTCGTTTGAAATGAGACATATTGCACTAATATAGGCAAATACAAGCGTTAAAATGCCAATACCAAAGTAATATATTTCTTAGCGTATTGCACCAAAAAGTTATAGGACCCCGTAAAATATGTACGGATCAATTGATTCAAATTCGTTTCAAATGAGACATATTGCAGTAATATACGAGAATACAAACGTTAAAATGCCAATACGAGAGGAATATATGAGACATATTGCAGTTAAATACGCAAATACAAGCGTTAAATTGCCAATACCAGAGTAATATATTTCTTAGCGTATTGCACTAAAAAGTTATAGGACTCCATAAAATATGTTCAGATGTTGATACAAATTCGTTTGAAATGAGACATATTGCATTAATATACGCAAATACAAGCGTTAAAATGCCAATACCAGAGTAATATATTTCCTAGCGTATTGCACCAAAAAGTTATAGTCCACCATTAAAAATGTTCAGATATTGCTTCAAATTCGTTTCAAATGAGACATATAGCAGTAATATACGCAAATACAAGCGTTAAAATGCCAATACGAGATTAATATATGAGACATATTGCAGTTATATAAGCAAATACAAGCGTTAAAATGCCAATACCAGAGTAATATATTTCCTAGCGTATTGCACCAAAAAGTTATAGGACCCCGTAAAATATGTACGGATCATTGATTCAAATTCGTTTCAAATGAGACATATTGCAGTAATATACGCAAATACAAGCGTTAAAATGCCAATACGAGAGGAATATATGAGACATATTGCAGTTAAATACGCAAATACAAGCGTTAAATTGCCAATATCAGAGTAATATATTTCTTAGCGTATTGCACTAAAAAGTTATAGGACTCCATAAAATATGTTCAGATGTTGATACAAATTCGTTTGATATAAGACATATTGCAGTAATATACGCAAATACAAGCGTTAAAATGCCAATACGAGAGGAATATATGAGACATATTGCAGTTAAATACGCAAATACAAGCGTTAAAATGCCAATACCAGAGTAATATATTTCTTAGCGTATTGCACTAAAAAGTTATAGGACTCCATAAAATATGTTCAGATGTTGATACAAATTCGTTTGAAATGAGACATATTGCAGTAATATACGCAAATACAAGCGTTAAAATGCCAATACCAAAGTAAGATATTTCCTAGCGTATTGCACCAAAAAGTTATAGGACCCCGTAAAATATGTACGGATCAATTGATTCAAATTCGTTTCAAATGAGACATATTGCAGTAATATACGAGAATACAAGCGTTAAAATGCCAATACGAGAGGAATATATGAGACATATTGCAGTTAAATACGCAAATACAAGCGTCAAATTGCCAATACCAGAGTAATATATTTCTTAGCGTATTGCACTAAAAAGTTATAGGACTCCATAAAATATGTTCAGATGTTGATACAAATTCGTTTGAAATGAGACATATTGCATTAATATACGCAAATACAAGCGTTAAAAGGCCAATACCAGAGTAATATATTTCCTAGCGTATTGCACCAAAAAGTTATAGTCCACCATTAAAAATGTTCAGATATTGTTTCAAATTCGTTTCAAATGAGACATATAGCAGTAATATACGCAAATACAAGCGTTAAAATGCCAATACGAGAGGAATATATGAGACATATTGCAGTTATATAAGCAAATACAAGCGTTAAAATGCCAATACCAGAGTAATATATTTCTTAGCGTATTGCACTAAAAAGTTATAGGACTCCATAAAATATGTTCAGATGTTGATACAAATTCGTTTGAAATGAGACATATTGCACTAATATAGGCAAATACAAGCGTTAAAATGCCAATACCAGAGTAATATATTTCCTAGCGTATTGCACCAAAAAGTTATAGGACCCCGTAAAATATGTACGGATCAATTGATTCAAATTCGTTTCAAATGAGACATATTGCAGTAATATACGCAAATACAAGCGTTAAAATGCCAATACGAGAGGAATATATGAGACATATTGCAGTAAAATACGCAAATACAAGCGTTAAAATGCCAATACCAGAGTAATATATTTCTTAGCGTATTGCACTTAAAAGTTATAGGACTCCATAAAATATGTTCAGATGTTGATACAAATTCGTTTGAAATTAGACATATTGCACTAATATAGGCAAATACAAGCGTTAAAATGCCAATACCAGAAAAATATATTTCCTAGCGTATTGCACCAAAAAGTTATAGGACCCCGTAAAATATGTACGAATCAATTGATTCAAATTCGTTTCAAATGAGACATATTGCAGTAATATACGAGAATACAAGCGTTAAAATGCCAATACGAGAGGAATATATGAGACATATTGCAGTTAAATACGCAAATACAAGCGTTAAATTGCCAATACCAGAGTAATATATTTCTTAGCGTATTGCACTAAAAAGTTATAGGACTCCATAAAATATGTTCAGATGTTGATACAAATTCGTTTGAAATGAGACATATTGCACTAATATAGGCAAATACAAGCGTTAAAATGCCAATACCAGAGTAATATATTTCCTAGCGTATTGCACCAAAAAGTTATAGGACCCCGTAAAATATGTACGGATCATTGATTCAAATTCGTTTCAAATGAGACATATTGCAGTAATATACGCAAATACAAGCGTTAAAATGCCAATACGAGAGGAATATATGAGACATATTGCAGTTATATAAGCAAATACAAGCGTTAAAATGCCAATATCAGAGTAATATATTTCTTAGCGTATTGCACTAAAAAGTTATAGGACTCCATAAAATATGTTCAGATGTTGATACAAATTCGTTTGATATAAGACATATTGCAGTAATATACGCAAATACAAGCGTTAAAATGCCAATACCAGAGGAATATATTTCCTAGCGTATTGCACCAAAGAGTTATAGGACCCCGTAAAATATGTACGGATCAATTGATTCAAATTCGTTTCAAATGAGACATATTGCAGTAATATACGCAAATACAAGCGTTAATATGCCAATACGAGAGGAATATATGAGACATATTGCAGTAATATACGCAAATACAAGCGTTAAAATGCCAATACCAGAGTAATATATTTCTTAGCGTATTGTACTTATAAGTTATAGTTCACCATTAAAAATGTTCAGATGTTGATACAAATTCGTTTCAAATGAGACATATTGCAGTAATATACGCAAATACAAGCGTTAAAATGCCAATACCAGAGTAATATATTTCTTAGCGTATTGTACTTATAAGTTATAGTTCACCATTAAAAATGTTCAGATATTGATTCAAATTCGTTTCAAATGAGACATTTAGCAGTAATATACGCAAATACAAGCGTTAAAATGCCAATACGAGAAGAATATATGAGACATATTGCAGTTATATAAGCAAATACAAGCGTTAAAATGCCAATACCAGAGTAATATATTTCTTAGCGTATTGCACTAAAAAGTTATAGGACTCCATAAAATATGTTCAGATGTTGATACAAATTCGTTTGAAATGAGACATATTGCATTAATATACGCAAATGCAAGCGTTAAAATGCCAATACCAGAGTAATATATTTCCTAGCGTATTGCACCAAAAAGTTATAGGCCACCATTAAAAATGTTCAGATATTGATTCAAATTCGTTTCAAATGAGACATATAGCAGTAATATACGCAAATACAAGCGTTAAAATGCCAATACGAGAGGAATATATGAGACATATTGCAGTTAAATACGCAAATACAAGCGTTAAATTGCCAATACCAGAGTAATATATTTCTTAGCGTATTGCACTAAAAAGTTATAGGACTCCATAAAATATGTTCAGATGTTGATACAAATTCGTTTGAAATGAGACATATTGCATTAATATACGCAAATACAAGCGGTAAAATGCCAATACCAGAGTAATATATTTCCTAGCGTATTGCACCAAAAAGTTATAGGCCACCAATAAAAATGTTCAGATATTGATTCAAATTCGTTTCAAATGAGACATATAGCAGTAATATACGCAAATACAAGCGTTAAAATGCCAATACGAGAGGAATATATGAGACATATTGCAGTTATATAAGCAAATACAAGCGTTAAAATGCCAATACCAGAGTAATATATTTCTTAGCGTATTGCACTAAAAAGTTATAGGACTCCATAAAATATGTTCAGATGTTGATACAAATTCGTTTGAAATGAGACATGATGCACTAATATAGGCAAATACAAGCGTTAAAATGCCAATACCAGAGTAATATATTTCCTAGCGTATTGCACCAAAAAGTTATAGGACCCCGTAAAATATGTACGGATCAATTGATTCAAATTCGTTTCAAATGAGACATATTGCAGTAATATACGCAAATACAAGCGTTAAAATGCCAATACGAGAGGAATATATGAGACATATTGCAGTTAAATACGCAAATACAAGCGTTAAAATGCCAATACCAGAGTAATATATTTCTTAGCGTATTGCACTTAAAAGTTATAGGACTTTATAAAATATGTTCAGATGTTGATACAAATTCGTTTGAAATGAGACATATTGCACTAATTTAGGCAAATACAAGCGTTAAAATGCCAATACCAGAGTAATATATTTCCTAGCGTATTGCACCAAAAAGTTATAGGACCCCGTAAAATATGTACGGATCATTGATTCAAATTCGTTTCAAATGAGACATATTGCAGTAATATACGCAAATACAAGCGTTAAAATGCCAATACGAGAGGAATATATGAGACATATTGCAGTTAAATACGCAAATACAAGCGTTAAAATGCCAATACCAGAGTAATATATTTCTTAGCGTATTGCACTAAAAAGTTATAGGACTCCATAAAATATGTTCAGATGTTGATACAAATTCGTTTGAAATGAGACATATTGCACTAATATAGGCAAACACAAGCGTTAAAATGCCAATACCAGAGTAATATATTTCCTAGCGTATTGCACCAAAAAGTTATAGGCCACCATTAAAAATGTTCAGATATTGATTCAAATTCGTTTTAAATGAGACATATAGCAGTAATATACGCAAATACAAGCGTTAAAATGCCAATACGAGAGGAATATATGAGACATATTGCAGTTAAATACGCAAATACAAGCGTTAAATTGCCAATACCAGAGTAATATATTTCTTAGCGTATTGCACTAAAAAGTTATAGGGAATCCATAAAATATGTTCAGATGTTGATACAAATTCGTTTGAAATGAGACATATTGCACTAATATAGGCAAACACAAGCGTTAAAATGCCAATACAAGAGTAATATATTTCCTAGCGTATTGCACCAAAAAGTTATAGGACCCCGTAAAATATGTACGGATCATTGATTCAAATTCGTTTCAAATGAGACATATTGCAGTAATATACGCAAATACAAGCGTTAAAA
>CALUEK010000464.1:0-25919 GCA_944039245.1 Nebria salina | reverse complement strand
TTTAGTTAGTTTAGTTAGTTTAGTTAGTTTAGTTAGTTTAGTTAGTTTAGTTAGTTTAGTTAGTTTAGTTAGTTTAGTTAGTTTAGTTAGTTTAGTTAGTTTAGTTAGTTTAGTTAGTTTAGTTAGTTTAGTTAGTTTAGTTAGTTTAGTTAGTTTAGTTAGTTTAGTTAGTTTAGTTAGTTTAGTTAGTTTAGTTAGTTTAGTTAGTTTAGTTAGTTTAGTTAGTTTAGTTAGTTTAGTTAGTTTCGTTAGTTTAGTTAGTTTAGTTAGTTTAGTTAGTTTAGTTAGTTTAGTTAGTTTAGTTAGTTTAGTTAGTTTAGTTAGTTTAGTTAGTTTAGTTAGTTTAGTTAGTTTAGTTAGTTTAGTTAGTTTAGTTAGTTTAGTTAGTTTAGTTAGTTTAGTTAGTTTAGTTAGTTTAGTTAGTTTAGTTAGTTTAGTTAGTTTAGTTAGTTTAGTTAGTTTAGTTAGTTTAGTTAGTTTAGTTAGTTTAGTTAGTTTAGTTAGTTTAGTTAGTTTAGTTAGTTTAGTTAGTTTAGTTAGTTTAGTTAGTTTAGTTAGTTTAGTTAGTTTAGTTAGTTTAGCTAGTTTAGTTAGTTTAGTTAGTTTAGTTAGTTTAGTTAGTTTAGTTAGTTTAGTTAGTTTAGTTAGTTTAGTTAGTTTAGTTAGTTTAGTTAGTTTAGTTAGTTTAGTTAGTTTAGTTAGTTTAGTTAGTTTAGTTAGTTTAGTTAGTTTAGTTAGTTTAGTTAGTTTAGTTAGTTTAGTTAGTTTAGTTAGTTTAGTTAGTTTAGTTAGTTTAGTTAGTTTAGTTAGTTTAGTTAGTTTAGTTAGTTTAGTTAGTTTAGTTAGTTTAGTTAGTTTAGTTAGTTTAGTTAGTTTAGTTAGTTTAGTTAGTTTAGTTAGTTTAGTTAGTTTAGTTAGTTTAGTTAGTTTAGTTAGTTTAGTTAGTTTAGTTAGTTTAGTTAGTTTAGTTAGTTTAGTTAGTTTAGTTAGTTTAGTTAGTTTAGTTAGTTTAGTTAGTTTAGTTAGTTTAGTTAGTTTAGTTAGTTTAGTTAGTTTAGTTAGTTTAGTTAGTTTAGTTAGTTTAGTTAGTTTAGTTAGTTTAGTTAGTTTAGTTAGTTTAGTTAGTTTAGTTAGTTTAGTTAGTTTAGTTAGTTTAGTTAGTTTAGTTAGTTTAGTTAGTTTAGTTAGTTTAGTTAGTTTAGTTAGTTTAGTTAGTTTAGTTAGTTTAGTTAGTTTAGTTAGTTTAGTTAGTTTAGTTAGTTTAGTTAGTTTAGTTAGTTTAGTTAGTTTAGTTAGTTTAGTTAGTTTAGTTAGTTTAGTTAGTTTAGTTAGTTTAGTTAGTTTAGTTAGTTTAGTTAGTTTAGTTAGTTTAGTTAGTTTAGTTAGTTTAGTTAGTTTAGTTAGTTTAGTTAGTTTAGTTAGTTTAGTTAGTTTAGTTAGTTTAGTTAGTTTAGTTAGTTTAGTTAGTTTAGTTAGTTTAGTTAGTTTAGTTAGTTTAGTTAGTTTAGTTAGTTTAGTTAGTTTAGTTAGTTTAGTTAGTTTAGTTAGTTTAGTTAGTTTAGTTAGTTTAGTTAGTTTAGTTAGTTTAGTTAGTTTAGTTAGTTTAGTTAGTTTAGTTAGTTTAGTTAGTTTAGTTAGTTTAGTTAGTTTAGTTAGTTTAGTTAGTTTAGTTAGTTTAGTTAGTTTAGTTAGTTTAGTTAGTTTAGTTAGTTTAGTTAGTTTAGTTAGTTTAGTTAGTTTAGTTAGTTTAGTTAGTTTAGTTAGTTTAGTTAGTTTAGTTAGTTTAGTTAGTTTAGTTAGTTTAGTTAGTTTAGTTAGTTTAGTTAGTTTAGTTAGTTTAGTTAGTTTAGTTAGTTTAGTTAGTTTAGTTAGTTTAGTTAGTTTAGTTAGTTTAGTTAGTTTAGTTAGTTTAGTTAGTTTAGTTAGTTTAGTTAGTTTAGTTAGTTTAGTTAGTTTAGTTAGTTTAGTTAGTTTAGTTAGTTTAGTTAGTTTAGTTAGTTTAGTTAGTTTAGTTAGTTTAGTTAGTTTAGTTAGTTTAGTTAGTTTAGTTAGTTTAGTTAGTTTAGTTAGTTTCGTTAGTTTAGTTAGTTTAGTTAGTTTAGTTAGTTTAGTTAGTTTAGTTAGTTTAGTTAGTTTAGTTAGTTTAGTTAGTTTAGTTAGTTTAGTTAGTTTAGTTAGTTTAGTTAGTTTAGTTAGTTTAGTTAGTTTAGTTAGTTTAGTTAGTTTAGTTAGTTTAGTTAGTTTAGTTAGTTTAGTTAGTTTAGTTAGTTTAGTTAGTTTAGTTAGTTTAGTTAGTTTAGTTAGTTTAGTTAGTTTAGTTAGTTTAGTTAGTTTAGTTAGTTTAGTTAGTTTAGTTAGTTTAGTTAGTTTAGTTAGTTTAGTTAGTTTAGTTAGTTTAGTTAGTTTAGTTAGTTTAGTTAGTTTAGTTAGTTTAGTTAGTTTAGTTAGTTTAGTTAGTTTAGTTAGTTTAGTTAGTTTAGTTAGTTTAGTTAGTTTAGTTAGTTTAGTTAGTTTAGTTAGTTTAGTTAGTTTAGTTAGTTTAGTTAGTTTAGTTAGTTTAGTTAGTTTAGTTAGTTTAGTTAGTTTAGTTAGTTTAGTTAGTTTAGTTAGTTTAGTTAGTTTAGTTAGTTTAGTTAGTTTAGTTAGTTTAGTTAGTTTAGTTAGTTTAGTTAGTTTAGTTAGTTTAGTTAGTTTAGTTAGTTTAGTTAGTTTAGTTAGTTTAGTTAGTTTAGTTAGTTTAGTTAGTTTAGTTAGTTTAGTTAGTTTAGTTAGTTTAGTTAGTTTAGTTAGTTTAGTTAGTTTAGTTAGTTTAGTTAGTTTAGTTAGTTTAGTTAGTTTAGTTAGTTTAGTTAGTTTAGTTAGTTTAGTTAGTTTAGTTAGTTTAGTTAGTTTAGTTAGTTTAGTTAGTTTAGTTAGTTTAGTTAGTTTAGTTAGTTTAGTTAGTTTAGTTAGTTTAGTTAGTTTAGTTAGTTTAGTTAGTTTAGTTAGTTTAGTTAGTTTAGTTAGTTTAGTTAGTTTAGTTAGTTTAGTTAGTTTAGTTAGTTTAGTTAGTTTAGTTAGTTTAGTTAGTTTAGTTAGTTTAGTTAGTTTAGTTAGTTTAGTTAGTTTAGTTAGTTTAGTTAGTTTAGTTAGTTTAGTTAGTTTAGTTAGTTTAGTTAGTTTAGTTAGTTTAGTTAGTTTAGTTAGTTTAGTTAGTTTAGTTAGTTTAGTTAGTTTAGTTAGTTTAGTTAGTTTAGTTAGTTTAGTTAGTTTAGTTAGTTTAGTTAGTTTAGTTAGTTTAGTTAGTTTAGTTAGTTTAGTTAGTTTAGTTAGTTTAGTTAGTTTAGTTAGTTTAGTTAGTTTAGTTAGTTTAGTTAGTTTAGTTAGTTTAGTTAGTTTAGTTAGTTTAGTTAGTTTAGTTAGTTTAGTTAGTTTAGTTAGTTTAGTTAGTTTAGTTAGTTTAGTTAGTTTAGTTAGTTTAGTTAGTTTAGTTAGTTTAGTTAGTTTAGTTAGTTTAGTTAGTTTAGTTAGTTTAGTTAGTTTAGTTAGTTTAGTTAGTTTAGTTAGTTTAGTTAGTTTAGTTAGTTTAGTTAGTTTAGTTAGTTTAGTTAGTTTAGTTAGTTTAGTTAGTTTAGTTAGTTTAGTTAGTTTAGTTAGTTTAGTTAGTTTAGTTAGTTTAGTTAGTTTAGTTAGTTTAGTTAGTTTAGTTAGTTTAGTTAGTTTAGTTAGTTTAGTTAGTTTAGTTAGTTTAGTTAGTTTAGTTAGTTTAGTTAGTTTAGTTAGTTTAGTTAGTTTAGTTAGTTTAGTTAGTTTAGTTAGTTTAGTTAGTTTAGTTAGTTTAGTTAGTTTAGTTAGTTTAGTTAGTTTAGTTAGTTTAGTTAGTTTAGTTAGTTTAGTTAGTTTAGTTAGTTTAGTTAGTTTAGTTAGTTTAGTTAGTTTAGTTAGTTTAGTTAGTTTAGTTAGTTTAGTTAGTTTAGTTAGTTTAGTTAGTTTAGTTAGTTTAGTTAGTTTAGTTAGTTTAGTTAGTTTAGTTAGTTTAGTTAGTTTAGTTAGTTTAGTTAGTTTAGTTAGTTTAGTTAGTTTAGTTAGTTTAGTTAGTTTAGTTAGTTTAGTTAGTTTAGTTAGTTTAGTTAGTTTAGTTAGTTTAGTTAGTTTAGTTAGTTTAGTTAGTTTAGTTAGTTTAGTTAGTTTAGTTAGTTTAGTTAGTTTAGTTAGTTTAGTTAGTTTAGTTAGTTTAGTTAGTTTAGTTAGTTTAGTTAGTTTAGTTAGTTTAGTTAGTTTAGTTAGTTTAGTTAGTTTAGTTAGTTTAGTTAGTTTAGTTAGTTTAGTTAGTTTAGTTAGTTTAGTTAGTTTAGTTAGTTTAGTTAGTTTAGTTAGTTTAGTTAGTTTAGTTAGTTTAGTTAGTTTAGTTAGTTTAGTTAGTTTAGTTAGTTTAGTTAGTTTAGTTAGTTTAGTTAGTTTAGTTAGTTTAGTTAGTTTAGTTAGTTTAGTTAGTTTAGTTAGTTTAGTTAGTTTAGTTAGTTTAGTTAGTTTAGTTAGTTTAGTTAGTTTAGTTAGTTTAGTTAGTTTAGTTAGTTTAGTTAGTTTAGTTAGTTTAGTTAGTTTAGTTAGTTTAGTTAGTTTAGTTAGTTTAGTTAGTTTAGTTAGTTTAGTTAGTTTAGTTAGTTTAGTTAGTTTAGTTAGTTTAGTTAGTTTAGTTAGTTTAGTTAGTTTAGTTAGTTTAGTTAGTTTAGTTAGTTTAGTTAGTTTAGTTAGTTTAGTTAGTTTAGTTAGTTTAGTTAGTTTAGTTAGTTTAGTTAGTTTAGTTAGTTTAGTTAGTTTAGTTAGTTTAGTTAGTTTAGTTAGTTTAGTTAGTTTAGTTAGTTTAGTTAGTTTAGTTAGTTTAGTTAGTTTAGTTAGTTTAGTTAGTTTAGTTAGTTTAGTTAGTTTAGTTAGTTTAGTTAGTTTAGTTAGTTTAGTTAGTTTAGTTAGTTTAGTTAGTTTAGTTAGTTTAGTTAGTTTAGTTAGTTTAGTTAGTTTAGTTAGTTTAGTTAGTTTAGTTAGTTTAGTTAGTTTAGTTAGTTTAGTTAGTTTAGTTAGTTTAGTTAGTTTAGTTAGTTTAGTTAGTTTAGTTAGTTTAGTTAGTTTAGTTAGTTTAGTTAGTTTAGTTAGTTTAGTTAGTTTAGTTAGTTTAGTTAGTTTAGTTAGTTTAGTTAGTTTAGTTAGTTTAGTTAGTTTAGTTAGTTTAGTTAGTTTAGTTAGTTTAGTTAGTTTAGTTAGTTTAGTTAGTTTAGTTAGTTTAGTTAGTTTAGTTAGTTTAGTTAGTTTAGTTAGTTTAGTTAGTTTAGTTAGTTTAGTTAGTTTAGTTAGTTTAGTTAGTTTAGTTAGTTTAGTTAGTTTAGTTAGTTTAGTTAGTTTAGTTAGTTTAGTTAGTTTAGTTAGTTTAGTTAGTTTAGTTAGTTTAGTTAGTTTAGTTAGTTTAGTTAGTTTAGTTAGTTTAGTTAGTTTAGTTAGTTTAGTTAGTTTAGTTAGTTTAGTTAGTTTAGTTAGTTTAGTTAGTTTAGTTAGTTTAGTTAGTTTAGTTAGTTTAGTTAGTTTAGTTAGTTTAGTTAGTTTAGTTAGTTTAGTTAGTTTAGTTAGTTTAGTTAGTTTAGTTAGTTTAGTTAGTTTAGTTAGTTTAGTTAGTTTAGTTAGTTTAGTTAGTTTAGTTAGTTTAGTTAGTTTAGTTAGTTTAGTTAGTTTAGTTAGTTTAGTTAGTTTAGTTAGTTTAGTTAGTTTAGTTAGTTTAGTTAGTTTAGTTAGTTTAGTTAGTTTAGTTAGTTTAGTTAGTTTAGTTAGTTTAGTTAGTTTAGTTAGTTTAGTTAGTTTAGTTAGTTTAGTTAGTTTAGTTAGTTTAGTTAGTTTAGTTAGTTTAGTTAGTTTAGTTAGTTTAGTTAGTTTAGTTAGTTTAGTTAGTTTAGTTAGTTTAGTTAGTTTAGTTAGTTTAGTTAGTTTAGTTAGTTTAGTTAGTTTAGTTAGTTTAGTTAGTTTAGTTAGTTTAGTTAGTTTAGTTAGTTTAGTTAGTTTAGTTAGTTTAGTTAGTTTAGTTAGTTTAGTTAGTTTAGTTAGTTTAGTTAGTTTAGTTAGTTTAGTTAGTTTAGTTAGTTTAGTTAGTTTAGTTAGTTTAGTTAGTTTAGTTAGTTTAGTTAGTTTAGTTAGTTTAGTTAGTTTAGTTAGTTTAGTTAGTTTAGTTAGTTTAGTTAGTTTAGTTAGTTTAGTTAGTTTAGTTAGTTTAGTTAGTTTAGTTAGTTTAGTTAGTTTAGTTAGTTTAGTTAGTTTAGTTAGTTTAGTTAGTTTAGTTAGTTTAGTTAGTTTAGTTAGTTTAGTTAGTTTAGTTAGTTTAGTTAGTTTAGTTAGTTTAGTTAGTTTAGTTAGTTTAGTTAGTTTAGTTAGTTTAGTTAGTTTAGTTAGTTTAGTTAGTTTAGTTAGTTTAGTTAGTTTAGTTAGTTTAGTTAGTTTAGTTAGTTTAGTTAGTTTAGTTAGTTTAGTTAGTTTAGTTAGTTTAGTTAGTTTAGTTAGTTTAGTTAGTTTAGTTAGTTTAGTTAGTTTAGTTAGTTTAGTTAGTTTAGTTAGTTTAGTTAGTTTAGTTAGTTTAGTTAGTTTAGTTAGTTTAGTTAGTTTAGTTAGTTTAGTTAGTTTAGTTAGTTTAGTTAGTTTAGTTAGTTTAGTTAGTTTAGTTAGTTTAGTTAGTTTAGTTAGTTTAGTTAGTTTAGTTAGTTTAGTTAGTTTAGTTAGTTTAGTTAGTTTAGTTAGTTTAGTTAGTTTAGTTAGTTTAGTTAGTTTAGTTAGTTTAGTTAGTTTAGTTAGTTTAGTTAGTTTAGTTAGTTTAGTTAGTTTAGTTAGTTTAGTTAGTTTAGTTAGTTTAGTTAGTTTAGTTAGTTTAGTTAGTTTAGTTAGTTTAGTTAGTTTAGTTAGTTTAGTTAGTTTAGTTAGTTTAGTTAGTTTAGTTAGTTTAGTTAGTTTAGTTAGTTTAGTTAGTTTAGTTAGTTTAGTTAGTTTAGTTAGTTTAGTTAGTTTAGTTAGTTTAGTTAGTTTAGTTAGTTTAGTTAGTTTAGTTAGTTTAGTTAGTTTAGTTAGTTTAGTTAGTTTAGTTAGTTTAGTTAGTTTAGTTAGTTTAGTTAGTTTAGTTAGTTTAGTTAGTTTAGTTAGTTTAGTTAGTTTAGTTAGTTTAGTTAGTTTAGTTAGTTTAGTTAGTTTAGTTAGTTTAGTTAGTTTAGTTAGTTTAGTTAGTTTAGTTAGTTTAGTTAGTTTAGTTAGTTTAGTTAGTTTAGTTAGTTTAGTTAGTTTAGTTAGTTTAGTTAGTTTAGTTAGTTTAGTTAGTTTAGTTAGTTTAGTTAGTTTAGTTAGTTTAGTTAGTTTAGTTAGTTTAGTTAGTTTAGTTAGTTTAGTTAGTTTAGTTAGTTTAGTTAGTTTAGTTAGTTTAGTTAGTTTAGTTAGTTTAGTTAGTTTAGTTAGTTTAGTTAGTTTAGTTAGTTTAGTTAGTTTAGTTAGTTTAGTTAGTTTAGTTAGTTTAGTTAGTTTAGTTAGTTTAGTTAGTTTAGTTAGTTTAGTTAGTTTAGTTAGTTTAGTTAGTTTAGTTAGTTTAGTTAGTTTAGTTAGTTTAGTTAGTTTAGTTAGTTTAGTTAGTTTAGTTAGTTTAGTTAGTTTAGTTAGTTTAGTTAGTTTAGTTAGTTTAGTTAGTTTAGTTAGTTTAGTTAGTTTAGTTAGTTTAGTTAGTTTAGTTAGTTTAGTTAGTTTAGTTAGTTTAGTTAGTTTAGTTAGTTTAGTTAGTTTAGTTAGTTTAGTTAGTTTAGTTAGTTTAGTTAGTTTAGTTAGTTTAGTTAGTTTAGTTAGTTTAGTTAGTTTAGTTAGTTTAGTTAGTTTAGTTAGTTTAGTTAGTTTAGTTAGTTTAGTTAGTTTAGTTAGTTTAGTTAGTTTAGTTAGTTTAGTTAGTTTAGTTAGTTTAGTTAGTTTAGTTAGTTTAGTTAGTTTAGTTAGTTTAGTTAGTTTAGTTAGTTTAGTTAGTTTAGTTAGTTTAGTTAGTTTAGTTAGTTTAGTTAGTTTAGTTAGTTTAGTTAGTTTAGTTAGTTTAGTTAGTTTAGTTAGTTTAGTTAGTTTAGTTAGTTTAGTTAGTTTAGTTAGTTTAGTTAGTTTAGTTAGTTTAGTTAGTTTAGTTAGTTTAGTTAGTTTAGTTAGTTTAGTTAGTTTAGTTAGTTTAGTTAGTTTAGTTAGTTTAGTTAGTTTAGTTAGTTTAGTTAGTTTAGTTAGTTTAGTTAGTTTAGTTAGTTTAGTTAGTTTAGTTAGTTTAGTTAGTTTAGTTAGTTTAGTTAGTTTAGTTAGTTTAGTTAGTTTAGTTAGTTTAGTTAGTTTAGTTAGTTTAGTTAGTTTAGTTAGTTTAGTTAGTTTAGTTAGTTTAGTTAGTTTAGTTAGTTTAGTTAGTTTAGTTAGTTTAGTTAGTTTAGTTAGTTTAGTTAGTTTAGTTAGTTTAGTTAGTTTAGTTAGTTTAGTTAGTTTAGTTAGTTTAGTTAGTTTAGTTAGTTTAGTTAGTTTAGTTAGTTTAGTTAGTTTAGTTAGTTTAGTTAGTTTAGTTAGTTTAGTTAGTTTAGTTAGTTTAGTTAGTTTAGTTAGTTTAGTTAGTTTAGTTAGTTTAGTTAGTTTAGTTAGTTTAGTTAGTTTAGTTAGTTTAGTTAGTTTAGTTAGTTTAGTTAGTTTAGTTAGTTTAGTTAGTTTAGTTAGTTTAGTTAGTTTAGTTAGTTTAGTTAGTTTAGTTAGTTTAGTTAGTTTAGTTAGTTTAGTTAGTTTAGTTAGTTTAGTTAGTTTAGTTAGTTTAGTTAGTTTAGTTAGTTTAGTTAGTTTAGTTAGTTTAGTTAGTTTAGTTAGTTTAGTTAGTTTAGTTAGTTTAGTTAGTTTAGTTAGTTTAGTTAGTTTAGTTAGTTTAGTTAGTTTAGTTAGTTTAGTTAGTTTAGTTAGTTTAGTTAGTTTAGTTAGTTTAGTTAGTTTAGTTAGTTTAGTTAGTTTAGTTAGTTTAGTTAGTTTAGTTAGTTTAGTTAGTTTAGTTAGTTTAGTTAGTTTAGTTAGTTTAGTTAGTTTAGTTAGTTTAGTTAGTTTAGTTAGTTTAGTTAGTTTAGTTAGTTTAGTTAGTTTAGTTAGTTTAGTTAGTTTAGTTAGTTTAGTTAGTTTAGTTAGTTTAGTTAGTTTAGTTAGTTTAGTTAGTTTAGTTAGTTTAGTTAGTTTAGTTAGTTTAGTTAGTTTAGTTAGTTTAGTTAGTTTAGTTAGTTTAGTTAGTTTAGTTAGTTTAGTTAGTTTAGTTAGTTTAGTTAGTTTAGTTAGTTTAGTTAGTTTAGTTAGTTTAGTTAGTTTAGTTAGTTTAGTTAGTTTAGTTAGTTTAGTTAGTTTAGTTAGTTTAGTTAGTTTAGTTAGTTTAGTTAGTTTAGTTAGTTTAGTTAGTTTAGTTAGTTTAGTTAGTTTAGTTAGTTTAGTTAGTTTAGTTAGTTTAGTTAGTTTAGTTAGTTTAGTTAGTTTAGTTAGTTTAGTTAGTTTAGTTAGTTTAGTTAGTTTAGTTAGTTTAGTTAGTTTAGTTAGTTTAGTTAGTTTCGTTAGTTTAGTTAGTTTAGTTAGTTTAGTTAGTTTAGTTAGTTTAGTTAGTTTAGTTAGTTTAGTTAGTTTAGTTAGTTTAGTTAGTTTAGTTAGTTTAGTTAGTTTAGTTAGTTTAGTTAGTTTAGTTAGTTTAGTTAGTTTAGTTAGTTTAGTTAGTTTAGTTAGTTTAGTTAGTTTAGTTAGTTTAGTTAGTTTAGTTAGTTTAGTTAGTTTAGTTAGTTTAGTTAGTTTAGTTAGTTTAGTTAGTTTAGTTAGTTTAGTTAGTTTAGTTAGTTTAGTTAGTTTAGTTAGTTTAGTTAGTTTAGTTAGTTTAGTTAGTTTAGTTAGTTTAGTTAGTTTAGTTAGTTTAGTTAGTTTAGTTAGTTTAGTTAGTTTAGTTAGTTTAGTTAGTTTAGTTAGTTTAGTTAGTTTAGTTAGTTTAGTTAGTTTAGTTAGTTTAGTTAGTTTAGTTAGTTTAGTTAGTTTAGTTAGTTTAGTTAGTTTAGTTAGTTTAGTTAGTTTAGTTAGTTTAGTTAGTTTAGTTAGTTTAGTTAGTTTAGTTAGTTTAGTTAGTTTAGTTAGTTTAGTTAGTTTAGTTAGTTTAGTTAGTTTAGTTAGTTTAGTTAGTTTAGTTAGTTTAGTTAGTTTAGTTAGTTTAGTTAGTTTAGTTAGTTTAGTTAGTTTAGTTAGTTTAGTTAGTTTAGTTAGTTTAGTTAGTTTAGTTAGTTTAGTTAGTTTAGTTAGTTTAGTTAGTTTAGTTAGTTTAGTTAGTTTAGTTAGTTTAGTTAGTTTAGTTAGTTTAGTTAGTTTAGTTAGTTTAGTTAGTTTAGTTAGTTTAGTTAGTTTAGTTAGTTTAGTTAGTTTAGTTAGTTTAGTTAGTTTAGTTAGTTTAGTTAGTTTAGTTAGTTTAGTTAGTTTAGTTAGTTTAGTTAGTTTAGTTAGTTTAGTTAGTTTAGTTAGTTTAGTTAGTTTAGTTAGTTTAGTTAGTTTAGTTAGTTTAGTTAGTTTAGTTAGTTTAGTTAGTTTAGTTAGTTTAGTTAGTTTAGTTAGTTTAGTTAGTTTAGTTAGTTTAGTTAGTTTAGTTAGTTTAGTTAGTTTAGTTAGTTTAGTTAGTTTAGTTAGTTTAGTTAGTTTAGTTAGTTTAGTTAGTTTAGTTAGTTTAGTCAGTTTAGTTAGTTTAGTTAGTTTAGTTAGTTTAGTTAGTTTAGTTAGTTTAGTTAGTTTAGTTAGTTTAGTTAGTTTAGTTAGTTTAGTTAGTTTAGTTAGTTTAGTTAGTTTAGTTAGTTTAGTTAGTTTAGTTAGTTTAGTTAGTTTAGTTAGTTTAGTTAGTTTAGTTAGTTTAGTTAGTTTAGTTAGTTTAGTTAGTTTAGTTAGTTTAGTTAGTTTAGTTAGTTTAGTTAGTTTAGTTAGTTTAGTTAGTTTAGTTAGTTTAGTTAGTTTAGTTAGTTTAGTTAGTTTAGTTAGTTTAGTTAGTTTAGTTAGTTTAGTTAGTTTAGTTAGTTTAGTTAGTTTAGTTAGTTTAGTTAGTTTAGTTAGTTTAGTTAGTTTAGTTAGTTTAGTTAGTTTAGTTAGTTTAGTTAGTTTAGTTAGTTTAGTTAGTTTAGTTAGTTTAGTTAGTTTAGTTAGTTTAGTTAGTTTAGTTAGTTTAGTTAGTTTAGTTAGTTTAGTTAGTTTAGTTAGTTTAGTTAGTTTAGTTAGTTTAGTTAGTTTAGTTAGTTTAGTTAGTTTAGTTAGTTTCAGTTCAGTTTAGTTAGTTTAGTTAGTTTAGTTAGTTTAGTTAGTTTAGTTAGTTTAGTTAGTTTAGTTAGTTTAGTTAGTTTAGTTAGTTTAGTTAGTTTAGTTAGTTTAGTTAGTTTAGTTAGTTTAGTTAGTTTAGTTAGTTTAGTTAGTTTAGTTAGTTTAGTTAGTTTAGTTAGTTTAGTTAGTTTAGTTAGTTTAGTTAGTTTAGTTAGTTTAGTTAGTTTAGTTAGTTTAGTTAGTTTAGTTAGTTTAGTTAGTTTAGTTAGTTTAGTTAGTTTAGTTAGTTTAGTTAGTTTAGTTAGTTTAGTTAGTTTAGTTAGTTTAGTTAGTTTAGTTAGTTTAGTTAGTTTAGTTAGTTTAGTTAGTTTAGTTAGTTTAGTTAGTTTAGTTAGTTTAGTTAGTTTAGTTAGTTTAGTTAGTTTAGTTAGTTTAGTTAGTTTAGTTAGTTTAGTTAGTTTAGTTAGTTTAGTTAGTTTAGTTAGTTTAGTTAGTTTAGTTAGTTTAGTTAGTTTAGTTAGTTTAGTTAGTTTAGTTAGTTTAGTTAGTTTAGTTAGTTTAGTTAGTTTAGTTAGTTTAGTTAGTTTAGTTAGTTTAGTTAGTTTAGTTAGTTTAGTTAGTTTAGTTAGTTTAGTTAGTTTAGTTAGTTTAGTTAGTTTAGTTAGTTTAGTTAGTTTAGTTAGTTTAGTTAGTTTAGTTAGTTTAGTTAGTTTAGTTAGTTTAGTTAGTTTAGTTAGTTTAGTTAGTTTAGTTAGTTTAGTTAGTTTAGTTAGTTTAGTTAGTTTAGTTAGTTTAGTTAGTTTAGTTAGTTTAGTTAGTTTAGTTAGTTTAGTTAGTTTAGTTAGTTTAGTTAGTTTAGTTAGTTTAGTTAGTTTAGTTAGTTTAGTTAGTTTAGTTAGTTTAGTTAGTTTAGTTAGTTTAGTTAGTTTAGTTAGTTTAGTTAGTTTAGTTAGTTTAGTTAGTTTAGTTAGTTTAGTTAGTTTAGTTAGTTTAGTTAGTTTAGTTAGTTTAGTTAGTTTAGTTAGTTTAGTTAGTTTAGTTAGTTTAGTTAGTTTAGTTAGTTTAGTTAGTTTAGTTAGTTTAGTTAGTTTAGTTAGTTTAGTTAGTTTAGTTAGTTTAGTTAGTTTAGTTAGTTTAGTTAGTTTAGTTAGTTTAGTTAGTTTAGTTAGTTTAGTTAGTTTAGTTAGTTTAGTTAGTTTAGTTAGTTTAGTTAGTTTAGTTAGTTTAGTTAGTTTAGTTAGTTTAGTTAGTTTAGTTAGTTTAGTTAGTTTAGTTAGTTTAGTTAGTTTAGTTAGTTTAGTTAGTTTAGTTAGTTTAGTTAGTTTAGTTAGTTTAGTTAGTTTAGTTAGTTTAGTTAGTTTAGTTAGTTTAGTTAGTTTAGTTAGTTTCGTTAGTTTAGTTAGTTTAGTTAGTTTAGTTAGTTTAGTTAGTTTAGTTAGTTTAGTTAGTTTAGTTAGTTTAGTTAGTTTAGTTAGTTTAGTTAGTTTAGTTAGTTTAGTTAGTTTAGTTAGTTTAGTTAGTTTAGTTAGTTTAGTTAGTTTAGTTAGTTTAGTTAGTTTAGTTAGTTTAGTTAGTTTAGTTAGTTTAGTTAGTTTAGTTAGTTTAGTTAGTTTAGTTAGTTTAGTTAGTTTAGTTAGTTTAGTTAGTTTAGTTAGTTTAGTTAGTTTAGTTAGTTTAGTTAGTTTAGTTAGTTTAGTTAGTTTAGTTAGTTTAGTTAGTTTAGTTAGTTTAGTTAGTTTAGTTAGTTTAGTTAGTTTAGTTAGTTTAGTTAGTTTAGTTAGTTTAGTTAGTTTAGTTAGTTTAGTTAGTTTAGTTAGTTTAGTTAGTTTAGTTAGTTTAGTTAGTTTAGTTAGTTTAGTTAGTTTAGTTAGTTTAGTTAGTTTAGTTAGTTTAGTTAGTTTAGTTAGTTTAGTTAGTTTAGTTAGTTTAGTTAGTTTAGTTAGTTTAGTTAGTTTAGTTAGTTTAGTTAGTTTAGTTAGTTTAGTTAGTTTAGTTAGTTTAGTTAGTTTAGTTAGTTTAGTTAGTTTAGTTAGTTTAGTTAGTTTAGTTAGTTTAGTTAGTTTAGTTAGTTTAGTTAGTTTAGTTAGTTTAGTTAGTTTAGTTAGTTTAGTTAGTTTAGTTAGTTTAGTTAGTTTAGTTAGTTTAGTTAGTTTAGTTAGTTTAGTTAGTTTAGTTAGTTTAGTTAGTTTAGTTAGTTTAGTTAGTTTAGTTAGTTTAGTTAGTTTAGTTAGTTTAGTTAGTTTAGTTAGTTTAGTTAGTTTAGTTAGTTTAGTTAGTTTAGTTAGTTTAGTTAGTTTAGTTAGTTTAGTTAGTTTAGTTAGTTTAGTTAGTTTAGTTAGTTTAGTTAGTTTAGTTAGTTTAGTTAGTTTAGTTAGTTTAGTTAGTTTAGTTAGTTTAGTTAGTTTAGTTAGTTTAGTTAGTTTAGTTAGTTTAGTTAGTTTAGTTAGTTTAGTTAGTTTAGTTAGTTTAGTTAGTTTAGTTAGTTTAGTTAGTTTAGTTAGTTTAGTTAGTTTAGTTAGTTTAGTTAGTTTAGTTAGTTTAGTTAGTTTAGTTAGTTTAGTTAGTTTAGTTAGTTTAGTTAGTTTAGTTAGTTTAGTTAGTTTAGTTAGTTTAGTTAGTTTAGTTAGTTTAGTTAGTTTAGTTAGTTTAGTTAGTTTAGTTAGTTTAGTTAGTTTAGTTAGTTTAGTTAGTTTAGTTAGTTTAGTTAGTTTAGTTAGTTTAGTTAGTTTAGTTAGTTTAGTTAGTTTAGTTAGTTTAGTTAGTTTAGTTAGTTTAGTTAGTTTAGTTAGTTTAGTTAGTTTAGTTAGTTTAGTTAGTTTAGTTAGTTTAGTTAGTTTAGTTAGTTTAGTTAGTTTAGTTAGTTTAGTTAGTTTAGTTAGTTTAGTTAGTTTAGTTAGTTTAGTTAGTTTAGTTAGTTTAGTTAGTTTAGTTAGTTTAGTTAGTTTAGTTAGTTTAGTTAGTTTAGTTAGTTTAGTTAGTTTAGTTAGTTTAGTTAGTTTAGTTAGTTTAGTTAGTTTAGTTAGTTTAGTTAGTTTAGTTAGTTTAGTTAGTTTAGTTAGTTTAGTTAGTTTAGTTAGTTTAGTTAGTTTAGTTAGTTTAGTTAGTTTAGTTAGTTTAGTTAGTTTAGTTAGTTTAGTTAGTTTAGTTAGTTTAGTTAGTTTAGTTAGTTTAGTTAGTTTAGTTAGTTTAGTTAGTTTAGTTAGTTTAGTTAGTTTAGTTAGTTTAGTTAGTTTAGTTAGTTTAGTTAGTTTAGTTAGTTTAGTTAGTTTAGTTAGTTTAGTTAGTTTAGTTAGTTTAGTTAGTTTAGTTAGTTTAGTTAGTTTAGTTAGTTTAGTTAGTTTAGTTAGTTTAGTTAGTTTAGTTAGTTTAGTTAGTTTAGTTAGTTTAGTTAGTTTAGTTAGTTTAGTTAGTTTAGTTAGTTTAGTTAGTTTAGTTAGTTTAGTTAGTTTAGTTAGTTTAGTTAGTTTAGTTAGTTTAGTTAGTTTAGTTAGTTTAGTTAGTTTAGTTAGTTTAGTTAGTTTAGTTAGTTTAGTTAGTTTAGTTAGCTTAGTTAGTTTAGTTAGTTTAGTTAGTTTCGTTAGTTTAGTTAGTTTAGTTAGTTTAGTTAGTTTAGTTAGTTTAGTTAGTTTAGTTAGTTTAGTTAGTTTAGTTAGTTTAGTTAGTTTAGTTAGTTTAGTTAGTTTAGTTAGTTTAGTTAGTTTAGTTAGTTTAGTTAGTTTAGTTAGTTTAGTTAGTTTAGTTAGTTTAGTTAGTTTAGTTAGTTTAGTTAGTTTAGTTAGTTTAGTTAGTTTAGTTAGTTTAGTTAGTTTAGTTAGTTTAGTTAGTTTAGTTAGTTTAGTTAGTTTAGTTAGTTTAGTTAGTTTAGTTAGTTTAGTTAGTTTAGTTAGTTTAGTTAGTTTAGTTAGTTTAGTTAGTTTAGTTAGTTTAGTTAGTTTAGTTAGTTTAGTTAGTTTAGTTAGTTTAGTTAGTTTAGTTAGTTTAGTTAGTTTAGTTAGTTTAGTTAGTTTAGTTAGTTTAGTTAGTTTAGTTAGTTTAGTTAGTTTAGTTAGTTTAGTTAGTTTAGTTAGTTTAGTTAGTTTAGTTAGTTTAGTCAGTTTAGTTAGTTTAGTTAGTTTAGTTAGTTTAGTTAGTTTAGTTAGTTTAGTTAGTTTAGTTAGTTTAGTTAGTTTAGTTAGTTTAGTTAGTTTAGTTAGTTTAGTTAGTTTAGTTAGTTTAGTTAGTTTAGTTAGTTTAGTTAGTTTAGTTAGTTTAGTTAGTTTAGTTAGTTTAGTTAGTTTAGTTAGTTTAGTTAGTTTAGTTAGTTTAGTTAGTTTAGTTAGTTTAGTTAGTTTAGTTAGTTTAGTTAGTTTAGTTAGTTTAGTTAGTTTAGTTAGTTTAGTTAGTTTAGTTAGTTTAGTTAGTTTAGTTAGTTTAGTTAGTTTAGTTAGTTTAGTTAGTTTAGTTAGTTTAGTTAGTTTAGTTAGTTTAGTTAGTTTAGTTAGTTTAGTTAGTTTAGTTAGTTTAGTTAGTTTAGTTAGTTTAGTTAGTTTAGTTAGTTTAGTTAGTTTAGTTAGTTTAGTTAGTTTAGTTAGTTTAGTTAGTTTAGTTAGTTTAGTTAGTTTAGTTAGTTTAGTTAGTTTAGTTAGTTTAGTTAGTTTAGTTAGTTTAGTTAGTTTAGTTAGTTTAGTTAGTTTAGTTAGTTTAGTTAGTTTAGTTAGTTTAGTTAGTTTAGTTAGTTTAGTTAGTTTAGTTAGTTTAGTTAGTTTAGTTAGTTTAGTTAGTTTAGTTAGTTTAGTTAGTTTAGTTAGTTTAGTTAGTTTAGTTAGTTTAGTTAGTTTAGTTAGTTTAGTTAGTTTAGTTAGTTTAGTTAGTTTAGTTAGTTTAGTTAGTTTAGTTAGTTTAGTTAGTTTAGTTAGTTTAGTTAGTTTAGTTAGTTTAGTTAGTTTAGTTAGTTTAGTTAGTTTAGTTAGTTTAGTTAGTTTAGTTAGTTTAGTTAGTTTAGTTAGTTTAGTTAGTTTAGTTAGTTTAGTTAGTTTAGTTAGTTTAGTTAGTTTAGTTAGTTTAGTTAGTTTAGTTAGTTTAGTTAGTTTAGTTAGTTTAGTTAGTTTAGTTAGTTTAGTTAGTTTAGTTAGTTTAGTTAGTTTAGTTAGTTTAGTTAGTTTAGTTAGTTTAGTTAGTTTAGTTAGTTTAGTTAGTTTAGTTAGTTTAGTTAGTTTAGTTAGTTTAGTTAGTTTAGTTAGTTTAGTTAGTTTAGTTAGTTTAGTTAGTTTAGTTAGTTTAGTTAGTTTAGTTAGTTTAGTTAGTTTAGTTAGTTTAGTTAGTTTAGTTAGTTTAGTTAGTTTAGTTAGTTTAGTTAGTTTAGTTAGTTTAGTTAGTTTAGTTAGTTTAGTTAGTTTAGTTAGTTTAGTTAGTTTAGTTAGTTTAGTTAGTTTAGTTAGTTTAGTTAGTTTAGTTAGTTTAGTTAGTTTAGTTAGTTTAGTTAGTTTAGTTAGTTTAGTTAGTTTAGTTAGTTTAGTTAGTTTAGTTAGTTTAGTTAGTTTAGTTAGTTTAGTTAGTTTAGTTAGTTTAGTTAGTTTAGTTAGTTTAGTTAGTTTAGTTAGTTTAGTTAGTTTAGTTAGTTTAGTTAGTTTAGTTAGTTTAGTTAGTTTAGTTAGTTTAGTTAGTTTAGTTAGTTTAGTTAGTTTAGTTAGTTTAGTTAGTTTAGTTAGTTTAGTTAGTTTAGTTAGTTTAGTTAGTTTAGTTAGTTTAGTTAGTTTAGTTAGTTTAGTTAGTTTAGTTAGTTTAGTTAGTTTAGTTAGTTTAGTTAGTTTAGTTAGTTTAGTTAGTTTAGTTAGTTTAGTTAGTTTAGTTAGTTTAGTTAGTTTAGTTAGTTTAGTTAGTTTAGTTAGTTTAGTTAGTTTAGTTAGTTTAGTTAGTTTAGTTAGTTTAGTTAGTTTAGTTAGTTTAGTTAGTTTAGTTAGTTTAGTTAGTTTAGTTAGTTTAGTTAGTTTAGTTAGTTTAGTTAGTTTAGTTAGTTTAGTTAGTTTAGTTAGTTTAGTTAGTTTAGTTAGTTTAGTTAGTTTAGTTAGTTTAGTTAGTTTAGTTAGTTTAGTTAGTTTAGTTAGTTTAGTTAGTTTAGTTAGTTTAGTTAGTTTAGTTAGTTTAGTTAGTTTAGTTAGTTTAGTTAGTTTAGTTAGTTTAGTTAGTTTAGTTAGTTTAGTTAGTTTAGTTAGTTTAGTTAGTTTAGTTAGTTTAGTTAGTTTAGTTAGTTTAGTTAGTTTAGTTAGTTTAGTTAGTTTAGTTAGTTTAGTTAGTTTAGTTAGTTTAGTTAGTTTAGTTAGTTTAGTTAGTTTAGTTAGTTTAGTTAGTTTAGTTAGTTTAGTTAGTTTAGTTAGTTTAGTTAGTTTAGTTAGTTTAGTTAGTTTAGTTAGTTTAGTTAGTTTAGTTAGTTTAGTTAGTTTAGTTAGTTTAGTTAGTTTAGTTAGTTTAGTTAGTTTAGTTAGTTTAGTTAGTTTAGTTAGTTTAGTTAGTTTAGTTAGTTTAGTTAGTTTAGTTAGTTTAGTTAGTTTAGTTAGTTTAGTTAGTTTAGTTAGTTTAGTTAGTTTAGTTAGTTTAGTTAGTTTAGTTAGTTTAGTTAGTTTAGTTAGTTTAGTTAGTTTAGTTAGTTTAGTTAGTTTAGTTAGTTTAGTTAGTTTAGTTAGTTTAGTTAGTTTAGTTAGTTTAGTTAGTTTAGTTAGTTTAGTTAGTTTAGTTAGTTTAGTTAGTTTAGTTAGTTTAGTTAGTTTAGTTAGTTTAGTTAGTTTAGTTAGTTTAGTTAGTTTAGTTAGTTTAGTTAGTTTAGTTAGTTTAGTTAGTTTAGTTAGTTTAGTTAGTTTAGTTAGTTTAGTTAGTTTAGTTAGTTTAGTTAGTTTAGTTAGTTTAGTTAGTTTAGTTAGTTTAGTTAGTTTAGTTAGTTTAGTTAGTTTAGTTAGTTTAGTTAGTTTAGTTAGTTTAGTTAGTTTAGTTAGTTTAGTTAGTTTAGTTAGTTTAGTTAGTTTAGTTAGTTTAGTTAGTTTAGTTAGTTTAGTTAGTTTAGTTAGTTTAGTTAGTTTAGTTAGTTTAGTTAGTTTAGTTAGTTTAGTTAGTTTAGTTAGTTTAGTTAGTTTAGTTAGTTTAGTTAGTTTAGTTAGTTTAGTTAGTTTAGTTAGTTTAGTTAGTTTAGTTAGTTTAGTTAGTTTAGTTAGTTTAGTTAGTTTAGTTAGTTTAGTTAGTTTAGTTAGTTTAGTTAGTTTAGTTAGTTTAGTTAGTTTAGTTAGTTTAGTTAGTTTAGTTAGTTTAGTTAGTTTAGTTAGTTTAGTTAGTTTAGTTAGTTTAGTTAGTTTAGTTAGTTTAGTTAGTTTAGTTAGTTTAGTTAGTTTAGTTAGTTTAGTTAGTTTAGTTAGTTTAGTTAGTTTAGTTAGTTTAGTTAGTTTAGTTAGTTTAGTTAGTTTAGTTAGTTTAGTTAGTTTAGTTAGTTTAGTTAGTTTAGTTAGTTTAGTTAGTTTAGTTAGTTTAGTTAGTTTAGTTAGTTTAGTTAGTTTAGTTAGTTTAGTTAGTTTAGTTAGTTTAGTTAGTTTAGTTAGTTTAGTTAGTTTAGTTAGTTTAGTTAGTTTAGTTAGTTTAGTTAGTTTAGTTAGTTTAGTTAGTTTAGTTAGTTTAGTTAGTTTAGTTAGTTTAGTTAGTTTAGTTAGTTTAGTTAGTTTAGTTAGTTTAGTTAGTTTAGTTAGTTTAGTTAGTTTAGTTAGTTTAGTTAGTTTAGTTAGTTTAGTTAGTTTAGTTAGTTTAGTTAGTTTAGTTAGTTTAGTTAGTTTAGTTAGTTTAGTTAGTTTAGTTAGTTTAGTTAGTTTAGTTAGTTTAGTTAGTTTAGTTAGTTTAGTTAGTTTAGTTAGTTTAGTTAGTTTAGTTAGTTTAGTTAGTTTAGTTAGTTTAGTTAGTTTAGTTAGTTTAGTTAGTTTAGTTAGTTTAGTTAGTTTAGTTAGTTTAGTTAGTTTAGTTAGTTTAGTTAGTTTAGTTAGTTTAGTTAGTTTAGTTAGTTTAGTTAGTTTAGTTAGTTTAGTTAGTTTAGTTAGTTTAGTTAGTTTAGTTAGTTTAGTTAGTTTAGTTAGTTTAGTTAGTTTAGTTAGTTTAGTTAGTTTAGTTAGTTTAGTTAGTTTAGTTAGTTTAGTTAGTTTAGTTAGTTTAGTTAGTTTAGTTAGTTTAGTTAGTTTAGTTAGTTTAGTTAGTTTAGTTAGTTTAGTTAGTTTAGTTAGTTTAGTTAGTTTAGTTAGTTTAGTTAGTTTAGTTAGTTTAGTTAGTTTAGTTAGTTTAGTTAGTTTAGTTAGTTTAGTTAGTTTAGTTAGTTTAGTTAGTTTAGTTAGTTTAGTTAGTTTAGTTAGTTTAGTTAGTTTAGTTAGTTTAGTTAGTTTAGTTAGTTTAGTTAGTTTAGTTAGTTTAGTTAGTTTAGTTAGTTTAGTTAGTTTAGTTAGTTTAGTTAGTTTAGTTAGTTTAGTTAGTTTAGTTAGTTTAGTTAGTTTAGTTAGTTTAGTTAGTTTAGTTAGTTTAGTTAGTTTAGTTAGTTTAGTTAGTTTAGTTAGTTTAGTTAGTTTAGTTAGTTTAGTTAGTTTAGTTAGTTTAGTTAGTTTAGTTAGTTTAGTTAGTTTAGTTAGTTTAGTTAGTTTAGTTAGTTTAGTTAGTTTAGTTAGTTTAGTTAGTTTAGTTAGTTTAGTTAGTTTAGTTAGTTTAGTTAGTTTAGTTAGTTTAGTTAGTTTAGTTAGTTTAGTTAGTTTAGTTAGTTTAGTTAGTTTAGTTAGTTTAGTTAGTTTAGTTAGTTTAGTTAGTTTAGTTAGTTTAGTTAGTTTAGTTAGTTTAGTTAGTTTAGTTAGTTTAGTTAGTTTAGTTAGTTTAGTTAGTTTAGTTAGTTTAGTTAGTTTAGTTAGTTTAGTTAGTTTAGTTAGTTTAGTTAGTTTAGTTAGTTTAGTTAGTTTAGTTAGTTTAGTTAGTTTAGTTAGTTTAGTTAGTTTAGTTAGTTTAGTTAGTTTAGTTAGTTTAGTTAGTTTAGTTAGTTTAGTTAGTTTAGTTAGTTTAGTTAGTTTAGTTAGTTTAGTTAGTTTAGTTAGTTTAGTTAGTTTAGTTAGTTTAGTTAGTTTAGTTAGTTTAGTTAGTTTAGTTAGTTTAGTTAGTTTAGTTAGTTTAGTTAGTTTAGTTAGTTTAGTTAGTTTAGTTAGTTTAGTTAGTTTAGTTAGTTTAGTTAGTTTAGTTAGTTTAGTTAGTTTAGTTAGTTTAGTTAGTTTAGTTAGTTTAGTTAGTTTAGTTAGTTTAGTTAGTTTAGTTAGTTTAGTTAGTTTAGTTAGTTTAGTTAGTTTAGTTAGTTTAGTTAGTTTAGTTAGTTTAGTTAGTTTAGTTAGTTTAGTTAGTTTAGTTAGTTTAGTTAGTTTAGTTAGTTTAGTTAGTTTAGTTAGTTTAGTTAGTTTAGTTAGTTTAGTTAGTTTAGTTAGTTTAGTTAGTTTAGTTAGTTTAGTTAGTTTAGTTAGTTTAGTTAGTTTAGTTAGTTTAGTTAGTTTAGTTAGTTTAGTTAGTTTAGTTAGTTTAGTTAGTTTAGTTAGTTTAGTTAGTTTAGTTAGTTTAGTTAGTTTAGTTAGTTTAGTTAGTTTAGTTAGTTTAGTTAGTTTAGTTAGTTTAGTTAGTTTAGTTAGTTTAGTTAGTTTAGTTAGTTTAGTTAGTTTAGTTAGTTTAGTTAGTTTAGTTAGTTTAGTTAGTTTAGTTAGTTTAGTTAGTTTAGTTAGTTTAGTTAGTTTAGTTAGTTTAGTTAGTTTAGTTAGTTTAGTTAGTTTAGTTAGTTTAGTTAGTTTAGTTAGTTTAGTTAGTTTAGTTAGTTTAGTTAGTTTAGTTAGTTTAGTTAGTTTAGTTAGTTTAGTTAGTTTAGTTAGTTTAGTTAGTTTAGTTAGTTTAGTTAGTTTAGTTAGTTTAGTTAGTTTAGTTAGTTTAGTTAGTTTAGTTAGTTTAGTTAGTTTAGTTAGTTTAGTTAGTTTAGTTAGTTTAGTTAGTTTAGTTAGTTTAGTTAGTTTAGTTAGTTTAGTTAGTTTAGTTAGTTTAGTTAGTTTAGTTAGTTTAGTTAGTTTAGTTAGTTTAGTTAGTTTAGTTAGTTTAGTTAGTTTAGTTAGTTTAGTTAGTTTAGTTAGTTTAGTTAGTTTAGTTAGTTTAGTTAGTTTAGTTAGTTTAGTTAGTTTAGTTAGTTTAGTTAGTTTAGTTAGTTTAGTTAGTTTAGTTAGTTTAGTTAGTTTAGTTAGTTTAGTTAGTTTAGTTAGTTTAGTTAGTTTAGTTAGTTTAGTTAGTTTAGTTAGTTTAGTTAGTTTAGTTAGTTTAGTTAGTTTAGTTAGTTTAGTTAGTTTAGTTAGTTTAGTTAGTTTAGTTAGTTTAGTTAGTTTAGTTAGTTTAGTTAGTTTAGTTAGTTTAGTTAGTTTAGTTAGTTTAGTTAGTTTAGTTAGTTTAGTTAGTTTAGTTAGTTTAGTTAGTTTAGTTAGTTTAGTTAGTTTAGTTAGTTTAGTTAGTTTAGTTAGTTTAGTTAGTTTAGTTAGTTTAGTTAGTTTAGTTAGTTTAGTTAGTTTAGTTAGTTTAGTTAGTTTAGTTAGTTTAGTTAGTTTAGTTAGTTTAGTTAGTTTAGTTAGTTTAGTTAGTTTAGTTAGTTTAGTTAGTTTAGTTAGTTTAGTTAGTTTAGTTAGTTTAGTTAGTTTAGTTAGTTTAGTTAGTTTAGTTAGTTTAGTTAGTTTAGTTAGTTTAGTTAGTTTAGTTAGTTTAGTTAGTTTAGTTAGTTTAGTTAGTTTAGTTAGTTTAGTTAGTTTAGTTAGTTTAGTTAGTTTAGTTAGTTTAGTTAGTTTAGTTAGTTTAGTTAGTTTAGTTAGTTTAGTTAGTTTAGTTAGTTTAGTTAGTTTAGTTAGTTTAGTTAGTTTAGTTAGTTTAGTTAGTTTAGTTAGTTTAGTTAGTTTAGTTAGTTTAGTTAGTTTAGTTAGTTTAGTTAGTTTAGTTAGTTTAGTTAGTTTAGTTAGTTTAGTTAGTTTAGTTAGTTTAGTTAGTTTAGTTAGTTTAGTTAGTTTAGTTAGTTTAGTTAGTTTAGTTAGTTTAGTTAGTTTAGTTAGTTTAGTTAGTTTAGTTAGTTTAGTTAGTTTAGTTAGTTTAGTTAGTTTAGTTAGTTTAGTTAGTTTAGTTAGTTTAGTTAGTTTAGTTAGTTTAGTTAGTTTAGTTAGTTTAGTTAGTTTAGTTAGTTTAGTTAGTTTAGTTAGTTTAGTTAGTTTAGTTAGTTTAGTTAGTTTAGTTAGTTTAGTTAGTTTAGTTAGTTTAGTTAGTTTAGTTAGTTTAGTTAGCTTAGTTAGTTTAGTTAGTTTAGTTAGTTTAGTTAGTTTAGTTAGTTTAGTTAGTTTAGTTAGTTTAGTTAGTTTAGTTAGTTTAGTTAGTTTAGTTAGTTTAGTTAGTTTAGTTAGTTTAGTTAGTTTAGTTAGTTTAGTTAGTTTAGTTAGTTTAGTTAGTTTAGTTAGTTTAGTTAGTTTAGTTAGTTTAGTTAGTTTAGTTAGTTTAGTTAGTTTAGTTAGTTTAGTTAGTTTAGTTAGTTTAGTTAGTTTAGTTAGTTTAGTTAGTTTAGTTAGTTTAGTTAGTTTAGTTAGTTTAGTTAGTTTAGTTAGTTTAGTTAGTTTAGTTAGTTTAGTTAGTTTAGTTAGTTTAGTTAGTTTAGTTAGTTTAGTTAGTTTAGTTAGTTTAGTTAGTTTAGTTAGTTTAGTTAGTTTAGTTAGTTTAGTTAGTTTAGTTAGTTTAGTTAGTTTAGTTAGTTTAGTTAGTTTAGTTAGTTTAGTTAGTTTAGTTAGTTTAGTTAGTTTAGTTAGTTTAGTTAGTTTAGTTAGTTTAGTTAGTTTAGTTAGTTTAGTTAGTTTAGTTAGTTTAGTTAGTTTAGTTAGTTTAGTTAGTTTAGTTAGTTTAGTTAGTTTAGTTAGTTTAGTTAGTTTAGTTAGTTTAGTTAGTTTAGTTAGTTTAGTTAGTTTAGTTAGTTTAGTTAGTTTAGTTAGTTTAGTTAGTTTAGTTAGTTTAGTTAGTTTAGTTAGTTTAGTTAGTTTAGTTAGTTTAGTTAGTTTAGTTAGTTTAGTTAGTTTAGTTAGTTTAGTTAGTTTAGTTAGTTTAGTTAGTTTAGTTAGTTTAGTTAGTTTAGTTAGTTTAGTTAGTTTAGTTAGTTTAGTTAGTTTAGTTAGTTTAGTTAGTTTAGTTAGTTTAGTTAGTTTAGTTAGTTTAGTTAGTTTAGTTAGTTTAGTTAGTTTAGTTAGTTTAGTTAGTTTAGTTAGTTTAGTTAGTTTAGTTAGTTTAGTTAGTTTAGTTAGTTTAGTTAGTTTAGTTAGTTTAGTTAGTTTAGTTAGTTTAGTTAGTTTAGTTAGTTTAGTTAGTTTAGTTAGTTTAGTTAGTTTAGTTAGTTTAGTTAGTTTAGTTAGTTTAGTTAGTTTAGTTAGTTTAGTTAGTTTAGTTAGTTTAGTTAGTTTAGTTAGTTTAGTTAGTTTAGTTAGTTTAGTTAGTTTAGTTAGTTTAGTTAGTTTAGTTAGTTTAGTTAGTTTAGTTAGTTTAGTTAGTTTAGTTAGTTTAGTTAGTTTAGTTAGTTTAGTTAGTTTAGTTAGTTTAGTTAGTTTAGTTAGTTTAGTTAGTTTAGTTAGTTTAGTTAGTTTAGTTAGTTTAGTTAGTTTAGTTAGTTTAGTTAGTTTAGTTAGTTTAGTTAGTTTAGTTAGTTTAGTTAGTTTAGTTAGTTTAGTTAGTTTAGTTAGTTTAGTTAGTTTAGTTAGTTTAGTTAGTTTAGTTAGTTTAGTTAGTTTAGTTAGTTTAGTTAGTTTAGTTAGTTTAGTTAGTTTAGTTAGTTTAGTTAGTTTAGTTAGTTTAGTTAGTTTAGTTAGTTTAGTTAGTTTAGTTAGTTTAGTTAGTTTAGTTAGTTTAGTTAGTTTAGTTAGTTTAGTTAGTTTAGTTAGTTTAGTTAGTTTAGTTAGTTTAGTTAGTTTAGTTAGTTTAGTTAGTTTAGTTAGTTTAGTTAGTTTAGTTAGTTTAGTTAGTTTAGTTAGTTTAGTTAGTTTAGTTAGTTTAGTTAGTTTAGTTAGTTTAGTTAGTTTAGTTAGTTTAGTTAGTTTAGTTAGTTTAGTTAGTTTAGTTAGTTTAGTTAGTTTAGTTAGTTTAGTTAGTTTAGTTAGTTTAGTTAGTTTAGTTAGTTTAGTTAGTTTAGTTAGTTTAGTTAGTTTAGTTAGTTTAGTTAGTTTAGTTAGTTTAGTTAGTTTAGTTAGTTTAGTTAGTTTAGTTAGTTTAGTTAGTTTAGTTAGTTTAGTTAGTTTAGTTAGTTTAGTTAGTTTAGTTAGTTTAGTTAGTTTAGTTAGTTTAGTTAGTTTAGTTAGTTTAGTTAGTTTAGTTAGTTTAGTTAGTTTAGTTAGTTTAGTTAGTTTAGTTAGTTTAGTTAGTTTAGTTAGTTTAGTTAGTTTAGTTAGTTTAGTTAGTTTAGTTAGTTTAGTTAGTTTAGTTAGTTTAGTTAGTTTAGTTAGTTTAGTTAGTTTAGTTAGTTTAGTTAGTTTAGTTAGTTTAGTTAGTTTAGTTAGTTTAGTTAGTTTAGTTAGTTTAGTTAGTTTAGTTAGTTTAGTTAGTTTAGTTAGTTTAGTTAGTTTAGTTAGTTTAGTTAGTTTAGTTAGTTTAGTTAGTTTAGTTAGTTTAGTTAGTTTAGTTAGTTTAGTTAGTTTAGTTAGTTTAGTTAGTTTAGTTAGTTTAGTTAGTTTAGTTAGTTTAGTTAGTTTAGTTAGTTTAGTTAGTTTAGTTAGTTTAGTTAGTTTAGTTAGTTTAGTTAGTTTAGTTAGTTTAGTTAGTTTCGTTAGTTTAGTTAGTTTAGTTAGTTTAGTTAGTTTAGTTAGTTTAGTTAGTTTAGTTAGTTTAGTTAGTTTAGTTAGTTTAGTTAGTTTAGTTAGTTTAGTTAGTTTAGTTAGTTTAGTTAGTTTAGTTAGTTTAGTTAGTTTAGTTAGTTTAGTTAGTTTAGTTAGTTTAGTTAGTTTAGTTAGTTTAGTTAGTTTAGTTAGTTTAGTTAGTTTTAGTTAGTTTAGTTAGTTTAGTTAGTTTAGTTAGTTTAGTTAGTTTAGTTAGTTTAGTTAGTTTAGTTAGTTTAGTTAGTTTAGTTAGTTTAGTTAGTTTAGTTAGTTTAGTTAGTTTAGTTAGTTTAGTTTAGTTAGTTTAGTTAGTTTAGTTAGTTTAGTTAGTTTAGTTAGTTTAGTTAGTTTAGTTAGTTTAGTTAGTTTAGTTAGTTTAGTTAGTTTAGTTAGTTTAGTTAGTTTAGTTAGTTTAGTTAGTTTAGTTAGTTTAGTTAGTTTAGTTAGTTTAGTTAGTTTAGTTAGTTTAGTTAGTTTAGTTAGTTTAGTTAGTTTAGTTAGTTTAGTTAGTTTAGTTAGTTTAGTTAGTTTAGTTAGTTTAGTTAGTTTAGTTAGTTTAGTTAGTTTAGTTAGTTTAGTTAGTTTAGTTAGTTTAGTTAGTAGTTGTTAGTTAGTTTAGTTAGTTTAGTTAGTTTAGTTAGTTTAGTTAGTTTAGTTAGTTTAGTTAGTTTAGTTAGTTTAGTTAGTTTAGTTAGTTTAGTTAGTTTAGTTAGTTTAGTTAGTTTAGTTAGTTTAGTTAGTTTAGTTAGTTTAGTTAGTTTA